>JAVCKT010010124.1:0-10745 GCA_032273925.1 Rhynchotus rufescens | reverse complement strand
CGGCTCGAGCTGGGGCCGCGCCTCAAGGTGGGCAAGAAGGCGCGGCGCAAGGTGCTGCAGTGGCTCTGGGCGTACACCTACTGCCCCGTGCTCTACACCTGGAAGGACCTGGGCGTCCGCTTCTGGCCGCGCTACATCAAGGAGGGCAACTGCTTCGCCGAGAAGTCCTGCTCCTTCCCCGAGGGCATGTTCTGCAAGCCGGTCAAGTCGGTCACCAAGACCTTCCTGCGCTGGCACTGCCAGGGCTGGTCCAGCCAGAAGTACTGCACCTGGATCCCCGTGCAGTACCCGCTCATCTCCGAGTGCAAGTGCTCCTGCTAGCCGCGGCGCCGGCCCCGCGCCCGCCCCGCGCCGACCGGCCCAGGCGCTGCCCGCCCGCCTCCCCTCGGCCCCTTGCACTGGTGTCTTTATCATTTTTCTTTTTTTTTTCTTTTTTTTCCGTTTGGATTTTATTTTATTATTTTTAATTTTCGCCTCCGCCGACGGAAGGAGCGCGAGGGAACTATTTTTTTTTTTTCCTTGGACTTACTTTAAAGTTATTTTATTTGAAAGGGGAAAAGCGAACCCAGGAACTGCAGGGCAGGCCAAAGGCACAGTAAAGCACTACAATCAGATGTCTATTTTTATACGTATATAGCCTTCTAACAAAAGGAAAATAAAAATAAAAATAATAAAAAAAAAATACCAGTCGTGTAAATAGAGAGATTTTAAAGGAAAGGGGGTGGGGGAAAATTGCAGCTGTTTTTTATTATTATTATAATTATTATTGTTATTATTATTATTTTAAAGACATAGGACCACATTTTAAACCCATCCCAACAGAACCTGTGCACTTCCCCACAGAAGGGAAGCGCAGAAATTTCCTGTAAAGATGATTTTAAGAAGAGAAAAAGGAGGGGAAAAAAAGGAAAAGAAAGAACGGCAGCATGCCCAAAGATGAGTGTTTCTCTGTGCTGGTTTTTTCTTTTTTTTTCTTTTTTTTTTGTCTTCTTCAGACCTTGTCACTGATGTCTGAATTAATTCACCGCGCTCTTTTTTTTTTCTAAGTGTATAACAAATAATTAAGGAGGAAATTTTAAAGAAAAGTACAATTCTATGAAAGAGTGGAATCGTTTTGTGCTGTGGGAATACATATAGTCATGTAGAGATGTTAAAGGGAATTTTCTGTGTACAGTTTATTTATTTTTAACATTTTTTTATTGTATAACAAAAAAACACAAAAAAAAAAAAAAAAAAAAAAAAGCTAGAGATTATGCCAGAAACTATTGGAAATGTTTACTTGAATATTCCTTTAAAAAAAAACAAAAAATATATCAATGTAAATATAAGCATCACTGATCAAAAGCCATTTTTAGCAATAAACTCTATCTTTGAAGAAACCCGCTGTGCTGCCCCCGGCTCCCTGGGAGACCAGCGGAGCCGAGTTCTTGCTCAGAGCAGGTGATGAGGAGAGGGCTTGGCTGGGCCGAGCTCATGTCCGGCCGCCACGGCCCCTGGAAGCCTGGAGAGCTCCATTAGGTTGCACCTCTTGGGGATGCCCTTCTGGGTTTTCATTCTGCCGGGAGAAAAAGGTGGGAGAGAAACATCTCCTAAGGTGTAAAAGAGCCAAAATGCGGTGGACAGGAGGTGGTATCTGAAACCCTGGGGAGATTCTCGCTTTGTGCAGCCCTTCCAGTGCTCCCATGTGCTCTGTGGCTCCTGGATTCGGTGGCTACTGCCTGGGCATCGCAGCGCCTGACGCGGCCCCGTGTGTCAGAGCTATGTTCTTCCCGTCGCTGGCACAGAAGGGAAGGATGGAGGAGAGTCCTGTGCCCAAAGCTGCTGAGGAGGAGCGGTGCGCGGGGCTGGCATCCCAGCTGAGCGCATCTTGGGGGCAGGAGGAAGCACCGAGCACCTCCACCGTCGAAGGCCTGCTCAGGACCCTGCTCTGCAGCTGCAGTTCTTCCAGGCAAGAGGTAAGAGAGAGCGTAAAGTCCTTCGCTGAAGCTCCGCACCGCCTCGGCAGCGGCTTAGCCGGCGCAGGGGAGCTGTCTGGAGGCAGCAGGCCTGGGAGGAGCTCTGTGCTTGGGAGCTGGGGCCCTGGTGGTGCAAAGCTGCTCCCAACGGAGGTCTCGGAGCAGGGCCCTGAAGAGCTGCCAGAGCGTCTCCCTCCTCACGCCGCGTGGGCCGCTGGCGGTGCGCAGTAGTAGCTATGGCTGTTCTTGCCAGTGTCTCGATGGCGCCCGGCATCCCCAAGGAAGAGACTGCTTCCCATAAAGAAGGCCTGGAGCAGCGGGGAGCAGCACTCCAGGGACCAGAGGAGAGCAGGCTGGGGCAAAGACAGAGGCCGTGGCAACGGCCAGGGAGCCTCCGAAGGGGTTGATTTGGGTCCATCCAGCCTGAAAGGAACAACAGATGGAATGTGGCTCCCTCCAAGGGGACGGAGGTCTGGTGAGCCTGCCTGGAGCAAGCGAGGCCTGCAGAGACTACGGGTCATGCGCCCAAACTGAGAGGCCAAAACATGCAGAGGGCTTCACCTAATGGCCAGGGAAGCACAGCGTCGTAGGGATGAGGTAAGAAGGGCCCCCATGTCCTGCCTTTGGTGGCCCCAGAGGCAGCCTGGCCTCACGAGAGGGAGCCGGGCGGCCGTTCCGCGCGTTCGCTAGTGCGGGCGCGGGGAAGGGGGAACATGGGAGGGCAGGGTGGAAACCAAACCTTGCGAAGGCCATGTGCAAGACATCAGGGGCATTTGGGAGAGGAAGGGGAAAGCTCATTTTGCAAGAGGAACAACATCTGTGGCGTGGGGGCCGAACATCTGTAGGAGAGAGCATGGCGGGGGGAGGGCATTCTGGGAAAATATTTCTGACATAATCCCAACAGTATCTGGTGTGTTGGGATTTGGTTACAAATGGCCCTCTAACGTCTTTGAGCGTTTTGTTCTGCTGGCTGCAGGGGCATGCAGAGACCCCGGCTTTGTGCTAACCTGGGAAATAACCCGCTCCCTGGGCTCAATGGCTGAGCTCAGTGGCGCGGGGAAGGGGGGGTGGGCACGGGGAAGGGGAGATTTGTGTGAACTCTGGAGAAAAAGAGCCTAAAAGCCTCCGTGCCATGTGCTGGGATGGGGGAAGGAGGGCTGCCTCCATCTCCAGGGAAAACACAGCTTGAGACGCTGTGTTGTCCGGATGCGGAAGGGGAGAGAGATGAGGGCCGAGGTGCTCGGCAGCTCCGGCTCGGCCGGGGGCACCGGGCAGCTCCATCTCCATCCGGCGGCCTCACTGCTGCTGGACCTCGCTGCTCCTCACCCGGCCTCCCCAGCGGGGCAAAGGCCCCTCGTGCTGACGTGCCCTCTGCCCGGCTGCGGGAGAAGGCGATGAGTTGGACGTGTGACGGCCGGGCCATGAGCGTGACGCCAGGCCCGCGCCGCTGCACCCAAGAGGGCTGGAGACAAAGGGCAGCGAGGGCCGGCTCTCTCCTGCGGTTGTCACTATTGTCTCGCCAGTCTGCTTGTGATTAAGGGACAAGGGTGGGAGGAGAGGGTGCAGGATAGGCCTTCACCAGACCAAAGAGATGGGGAGTGCCACCTTCTGAAGACATGGGTCCCTTTCTCCATCCACACCACCATGGTGGTGTCAGAGAGTGGCCTATAGAGGAGCACGGCAGGGTGGCATTCTGTAGGTTGGGTCATGCGTGTTATCACATCGGGTCACCCCTGTGACCACCCAAGCTGTTTACAAGAGGCCAGTCTTTGCCCCATGAAGCTTGGGTGAGGAGCCCATTCCACTGGTCTCCCTTCTCTGCTCCATGCCACGTTTCCACATTCAGACCTGCCTTCCCTCCCGGCTACTCCCCTGTTCTCTGGCCTCCACCATGAAACGTCTCTCTGCACCTCCTCTCCACCTCGGGCAGACTGTCCTGCTCAGGGAGAGAAGCTGATGAATATGGACTGTAGTTTCAAAGAGCTTTCTGCAGTGGTGACAGCAGCAAAGCACTTGCAGCCGGAGTCCCGTCTCTCTCCTTGCTTAAGCAGCAGCAGTAGCTAGAGCTAATGCTCTAGCAGTAGCTAGAGCTGACCTGCTTCAGCACCACATCGCTGAGCCCAGGCAGCTGCCTTGGACAAGTCATGTCCAAATCTTTTGCCCATTTACCCCCGAAAAGTCCTGCTCAGAGCAGAGACAAGCACTCCCAGATTTGTTAAGGTCTCCACTGCTTTTTCCTCTGTGTCATGGCCCTTCTGTCACCAGGGGAATTGCCCTCCTCTTCATCAGTCCCCATTTTGGACGATCCTAAGGCATGGACTTTTTTGTTTTGCGAGGGAGCATGAGTTCTGGGTGGCTCCTGGCTTTTGACTTGGCGGTAGAGAGGTACTTCCTCATGAGAGTCTTTATCTCATTTGGCTTTGATGCTAATTCCACTGTAAACAGGAGGCTAACTCTTCATCCTCACTTCCCTTTGCTGTCTTGCCTCATTTAGCTCAGGTCTGGATGGATCCTTCTCTCAAGGAACGCCGCTTGTGTCAGCATGCCTGCTCTGCCAGGATGACCCAGATTTGCTGTGCCAGCGCTCACAGACATCCAGTGTCAGCTCTTGAGATATCTGACTCAGGCCTGGGCGATGATCTAAGCCTATCAGTCATCATTCCTAGAAAGACAGAGGAGTGGTCTAGAGGGAAGAATTGGCTTCCTCAAACTTTTTTTTGTTTTTTTTTTTAATTTCAAGCTTAGACTAGACTGGGTCTTTTTTTTTTGAATGTGCAAAAACATGCCAGTCTCCCTTTTTCTCCCCAGCATGCGGGTTTGTTGTCACTTGCCTTTTCCACTACCTAGTAACTGTCAGGGGAAAGGCAGTCTCATTCTTTCTCCTGCTCTGTCCTCCGCTCTGTCCTCCAGAAAGTCCCCAGGGAGTCTGTTCTGCTTAGTACCCAGGCCAAGAGCTCTGGGTAACCCAGGCATGTCGCCTCCATCTCCTCACATACCATGATGAGAAACATACACCTAATGTTACCGTTCCCAGGGTGGTTTCAGGCTGCAGGTGAAGTGTGCTTATCCCTTGTAGGCAGAGCCCATTCAGTGGACAGAGCTGGGATCTGGTCTAGCCATGCCCCCAGGAGCATGCAGTTCATTTCTTCCATGTGAGGCCCACCTCAGCCTGCGTTTCTCCTCACTCCTTTGTTCTTCTCAATGGCCCCAACGACTTCCATAAACCCAACCACATGTGCAGTAGCTCCTCAGCAAAGCTACGCCCTGACCCCTCCACCACTGTGCTTCTAGCGGGAGGCAGAGGGTGATCCAGGGTTTTATCCTCTTCCATGCCAAAGGTGAATGGCTGCAGGTGCATTTCCAAGAAATGTGCATGCATCTCCCTCCCCTCTCACACTAACGGCAGTGTCATCCAGGAGGCATGCTTGCTCTGAGGCCTTGGCTGCTTCTTATTCCGCTTAAAAATGTCAAATGTCCTGTCAGGGAACAGGGACTATATCACGTGGCCCCCAGGAGCCCAACTGGGAAAGCAGAGCAACAGAAGAAAATCACGACGAGCTGGGAGGAAGCACCTGCATGGAGACCATTGGTTAAATTTGCTCTTTCAGGTGGCTCGTGAATGAACCCATTCACAAAAGCAAGACCAGTCTGAAAACAGCAAAACAGACTACATTTTTTTTTATTTTTTTGTGGTGGATGAATCTGCCAGGGATACAGTCAAGCTCTGGAGCAGATGAGTTGGATGTCGCTGGTATACGCATGCCTCACCCCAGCATTGATGCAGTGAATTCAAGAAGCCAGAGTCCACCTTTCTGCCCTTGCAGACCCCACTGTTGCTCCAGGGGGAGAACTTGTGTCTCCTGCCAAGCTGCATGGGGCAGTCCACAGACCTCTGAGGGCCCGTGGCATGCATGGCAACACCGCTGGACACCTAAGTTAAAGCTGCGGTGTGATAGGAGACTCTGTTTTCCACATTTAGTGTTACGCAGATGTTCTGAACATGGAGAGCTGCCTAGACAGAAGCCCACACTTTCAGAAGCAGACACAACATATGATGGAAAATGTTTCTCCTCGGATCTGGAAGCTGGGGATAAAGTGCAATTACTTTAGGTAATTGCCAAATATAGGTCATGGTTGCTCACAGACTGCCTGGCCAGATCAGCTGCGTGCTCTGCCTTGTCACAGAGACACGCACACATGTCCGCTGGAAACCAGTTATCTCCTCAAGCTGTAAGATCAGAGAGCAAGGTGACCAGCTGAACTCACTGGCCTTCCCCATTAATAAGGAGGTGGGCCATTCCCTCCCTGGGGAAAGCGTACAGCACATTCCAAAGCTTGTTGAATCTGAAGGAAAAAATTGGCCAGGCCTTTGGTGGCAGTTCTGTCGCAGCTACTGGCAGGTGCTCCACTGAGATCCCTGGAGCTCCTCGGGTGGGTGATTTGCACCTGCCACCAGCAGCATTTCCAACACACTGGGCGCACAGAGAGCATCAGGCCACGGCTTCTCCACCCGCAGCATGGCAGCCTTGGAAGCACCCTGCAGGGGAGATGTTCTGAAGCACGGCCATGCAGCAGGGAGGGTTTAGAGGTGAAGAAAGGCTACCTTGTTTGGGTGTAAGGGTATGACAGCCTTTGAGGAGCAGACTGTGGGACAGGCAGCAGAGAACAACAGTTTTGGATGAAGAGAGCTCCTTACCATGGAACTTGACTCACGCTGGGGAATTATTTATAGGTGTTCAAGTCCCCATGCCTCTGGGAAGGTTGTACAAGAGCCATCAGATCCCCTCTGAGGCTGTTTGTGTCCTCAGGCATTGCCTGGTCTGCTTCCTTCCTATTTATTACCAGAAGACACTGTTTTTTCTCCAAGAATGGAAATATCTCTTCCAATTAACTTTTACGAGAATACCTATTGAGAAGCATTGGCAGCAACAGCATTTACACATACAGTAGAACAGCACAACTGGATCACACTGTCTAAAACAGGTCCTTGTCAGAAATCAGCTCAATTGTACTTTGAAGGATGGATAGAGGTCATGTAGTTCAAACTCTCTTTTCCATCCTCAGAAGAAAAGAATATTTGCATACCAGAAAGTATACAGCTAGCATTTTAATATTCAAGATCTTTTTTTCTTCCTATATTTCTTACTTTTAGATGTTAGATTTAAGCAGCAATAGGCTATTTAATCTGACTTCTTGAACAGTGCAGAACTGTAGCATATACCAAATAGGCATGATGCTGTAGAGATTAATACCACAGACTTTGATGACTGAAAAGCTCTATTCTGCACTGTGCAAGAAGTCTTTTCCTCGATTCTCTAGAACATAAAATATAATTCTGAAAATCTAAAAGTAACTGTTCAGTTACATGAGAGACATAATTTTTTAATCTGTCATGACTTCATAAAAAACACCTTTCCAAATAGTCCCTGAACTGTTTCCTTCCTCCCGTGAATGAGCAGCACCTGTGAACTTGTATTCTGTTGTCTTGCATACTTTGATTCATATATCCATTTAACATGGGTATTTTTCTCTGGAAAATATACAGTATAAATGAAATCTGTACTTCTTTATTCAAACAGAAGTACAACAGTTCAAGTTAATACATGAAGATAATAAAAAATGAGCAAGATGTCTAGCTACCTAATAATGACAGAATGAGAATATTTATTCTGTCTGCTTCAGAGAGAAGCAAAGGAGTAAACCTTTTTTTAGGAGAAGTCAAATAAGAAAATAATTATGCTCAAATCCAAAATCAGTTTTTCAGGAAGGTCAATGTCAAAGCGAAATCAGATGTTCCTTTGCATTTCTTAGACAATTTTAGTAGAGGGAATATGGAATTGTTCTTGTTTGCTGCCTAATTTCTTATATGGTAGCACTGGCTTTTTGGCTTGGCAGTCTGAAATCTAGCAGCATAAGAGCTTATAAAGAGAGTTTTATTCTTTTTCTTTATCTATTTTTTTTTTCCAAAATTACGTTTCTGGAACTGGATTCCCCAGAGGAGCTGAAGTTCAGAGAGAGTGTCTTTATATCCTGTCCTCCTGTGATGTAGGGAGCAAAATGCCTCTTTGAATGTTCTTTGTTGACTGTAGCATGGAGATGTTTGACAGTCGACTGTTCCCTTGTGTTTACAGAAGCAGTCACTTCCTTACTGCATGCTGTCCAGAAATTACCATGCTAGTCAACTTAGGATAAATTTGCAAAGTGGTGCACAGGGAGTCACACAGTTAAATCCCATTGATGTTTAATGGGAGTCGTGCAGTTAAATCCCTGCACTTTGCTTTGTAATTTACCTCTTTGTGTTTCTCAAACCTGCTGGCTCATGACTAATCTGTATCTCTAATAGAAAAGCTCTTATATGTTTTGGTAGTACATGGAACGGAAACAGTCTATCTGTTATTTTCACTGTATCTGCTATTTGAAGGCTAAAATACAAAGCACAAGTATTCTCTCTTGTGATTGATTTTCTCATATATTTGTCTTTATTGAGTTCTTGTATATTATAGGGTTGTAGTTAAAGCTAGCATCATATTCACCTTAGCCAAAAAAAAAAGTTTCCCTTCAAAAGGAAATATTTTGCAGTTTTTGGATGCTAAATTAATCTCATTGGGGGAAAAAAAGAAAAAAAAAGAGAAAAAAGAAAAAACAAAAAAGAAAGTTTTCCCTTTTTTGAAAATGTAATGCATTAGAAATTTGCTTAGTCCATTCTGACAATATTTTGTTATGTTCTTTGGTCTCCAGAATGGCTTAGGATTGATACTTGAAATTTGTCTTTTTTTTTTTTTTTTAATGAGAAATGCCTTTACGTTTATTTGTGAGAGCAACGGATCAATCACAAACAGTTAATCAGTGCTTCTAAAAAAAATAGTTAAAAGTACATGATGAAGGGACAGGATAGAGGCTGAACAGTGCTTTGCCACTGTGTCCTTTTATGTCTCACTTAGCTATTGTGGTGAGGAGTGTTGCTGGACATGGTTATGCCACAACATAGTGTGGTGCAAAGTTAGCTCTGAGCAGACCAAAATGCCCACATCTGTAGCCCTGTTGGCACAGTGCTGCACCCATATAATTAGCTGTGGCTCCAGTGAAGTTAATTACTTCAGTTTCAGTATCCTGGTGATGAGGCAACACAGCTTCTGGCTCCAGAGCTGGTGCAGGTAGCACTCTCCAAAGAGTTTTTACACCACCCTTCATTGTGTGGTGTGGACATGCCCATAGAAAAGCTCATAAGATAATGAGTAACTTTATCATCTGTTCAAGGTTTGTGTAGTTCCTGGTAGAACTGCAAAGAACTGCTTAGAACTGCACCATGAATTCTGAGAAGAAAATATTGCCTCATTTATACTGCTGATTCATCCACTGAATGGAAAATTCGTTATGAAATCATATAATTCAAGACTATGTCATCAGACACCTATGCAGGAAAGGTAATTGCAATTAAATAGGCAACCTGAAATAGAAATTCCTTAACTGGCTTGTTGGTTACTGCAAGGTCTAGGACATACAATTTGGCGACATAGATCAAACTAGTAAACCTATCACCACTGATAGGTCTACAAAGGATTTATTGTTATTTTAACTAGGCATCATGTAGGAAAAAAAAGATATACTTTATGAGGATGTTTCTGTGTGATATTACCAAAAACAACATTTTCGCCTTGGATTAGGATTCAAAATCATGGTGAGCGGCAACAATTAATCCCTTTGTCTTCTATCACTCCGTTATTACTCAATTACCAACAATCTTTCTGAAGAGTTCTACATTGCCAGGGTGTCTGTGTGGGTATGATGAAGGTGAGAGTCAGGAGTCTGGGGTCATTTACTACTGTGACTCCTCCCTGTGACTCCTCCCTGTGAGGAGTCACAGCAGCATCTCACACAGGACATGCAGTGGCAGGAGCAGCCTGCTTTTACCTGAAGCCCTGTACTGTCTGTAGTGCAGCACACAGAATTGAGATGGACTTTATAATATTCTTTCTTCTACAGTTTCTTTCTCCTAAAAATAAAAAGCATTTTGAGTGTGTGTGACTACTGCAGTTCGAGAGATTAATATTGTCATATGTTCATAGGGATAGCAGATCTGTATGACATTTGAATCCCTCCTCCTCTTACAAACTTCCGGACACTGCTTCAAAGTACAGAAGCATAGCCACTTGTCAAGGAAACAGTTGTATAAACCTTTGATTTGGGAAAAATATTTTTTCTCTTAACTTCATTCAAGGAAATTGCTACAAGTTCTGGCTGAGAAGTCTTTTCTTTTTCCTCTCTCCTCTTTTGCTCTTCCCCCTGTTCCCCTCCCCTTGAAATGCCTATGAATGAATTCTGTTAGCACGGAAAATGCTGGCTTGTATGTTAAAGTTCAGGAAAGTTATAAGCCATGAGTTATACAGAGAAAGTGAGGTCATTTTATCTCAAATTTCCAGTTTCAGTGCAGATTTCAAAAGTTTCAGAAACTTTTGCAATCAAATAAAACAGGGCACATACTAAAGAAAAGATTATTAAATAAGCAGTCATAGAAGCTGGGATAGTGTCCTTGGGAGTTTGTACCTACATGCAACCTACACAATTCCTGGTCTAATACTTTAGAAGTACCTTTTCTTTAAGGACTCATCTCTATAATTTCATCTTTTTGTGGCCTGAATGATAATGAATAATGAATTTTCCTGACTGGATTGAGAGATTCTCTCTATATTTCGCTTTTAAAAATATCAAGATAACTTATTTTTTTTGCAAAATAAATTTTTGGCAGTTTTTCTCTTTTTTCTATTTTTCTTTTCTTTTTTTTTTTTTTTT
>JAVCKT010010123.1:0-20909 GCA_032273925.1 Rhynchotus rufescens | reverse complement strand
TCAGATTAATGGAGTAGAAAGTATCTAGCATAAACTATCTAGCATAAGCCCCAAATTCTCCATATTGTAAGAAAAGGTCTTCAAACCTGGACTCTCTGGTTAGAAGCCTGATGGTTTCTTCTTTGGTTTCTTTTACTTTGGAGTCTCCATGGGGTGAAACTAAAAAGTCCCTACCTTCTCACAGGAGCCTTTAACAAAATGATTTATATAATTCCAAGAGAAAACAAAGTTCTCATTTGCTACCATTACTACCCTTAAGCCTTTACCAAAGGCACGTTTTCACTGAGGTGGGCAGTGGAGGGAGGAAGAAGGAACTTATGTGCTATATAAACAAATACTCTATCTGAAGGGAAGTAGAGAAGTAGCAAAACTTAAAAAACAAACAAACAGACAAAAAACAAGGATTCAGGGCCTACATTATTCCTTTAAAGTGAATAATTTTTAAAGTGAATACTTTGTAAGAGCAGATGGGTTTTTCCTTTTTTTTTGTTTCACATGGAAAATTAAATCTCTTATCTCTACAGACACGTCTGACTGTGGTCCATCCAGACATTCAGATGCAGAAAAGGCCTGGAAAGAAAATGCTCAAAATACTAGACAGAGCATTTTTAAGTTAATGGCTAGAGTTTCTGCGGCTGTGATAAACATGATAACGCAAACATTTTTCTGCCCAAGTCCAAGTCTACCATGTAAATTCATAGTATTTGCCCCTAATTTTATGAGAACTTTGCACTATTTCCCTATTTTATGGAAAAATACTTCCTTATTTTATGAGGATTTTTTTTTAAAAAAAGGAACAAAGAATATGGGTATTAAAATTATTTCAAATGAAAAGTGTTAAAATCATGATAACTGTATCAAAATTCTTGAAAGAAGGTTTTATTTTCCCTAACCAGGCCAGCAACATTATTTTAAAACTGCCAAAAAGAATTGTTTGGGAAATGCTTGGAGGAAATGAAAGAATAAACAAATATTTTCCATTGTTTTTCATCACAGTCCATTTTTTTTCCTTATCACTGCTACTTAAAAAAATATATATATAAATAAACCCAAATAATTCAAGTCCTCAAAAGAATATATTTAGGAGATTGTCACATAGGAAGATGACATCTTACAAAAAATGACTTCTCTGTGTATTTAGCTAATTGATAGTACCACCAAGTCTGCCCGCGTGTTCTATTCTGAAACAAAAACTAATTTCATAATAAGCAGCTAGGGCTAGAAATTGAGTTACGGTGGGTCACACTTCATGCCTTTATATCTTCCACCAAAGACTTCAAAAATAATAAATAAAAATAATATTTTTAAAAAAATTAAATAAATAGCAACTTAATTGCCCAAACAAAAATAATTAGCAATATCAAACATGAGTATTTGCTTTGTGTGCTCTCCCATTGCTTTGTGACCATCCGCTCACTTCTCCTGTGTGAGATCCACGAAAGCACCTGTCACCTGCAAGATCCCAAAACTTGGCCCAGTTGGGAAGCCTGAATTAGTGGGTGCTTCTCAAATGTGGCCATTTGGGGACAATTTTGCATGAGCTGAGTTGCTTGCACACAGTTTGCATCTTATAAACTACGTGGCTTCCAACATATATCCTCTAGATATATAGATCCTCTCTGTGTGGCTGGAATAGTGTTTGGAGAATGGGGCAGAGGTATACACCGCCTTATAGCAGCTTACAGCTTATTTCTATGCGGGAGAATCATAAAAAAAGACTTCAGCTCATTCCTATACTTATGTACCTCTCGAGAAAAATGTATTCTGAATGCTTTGTGTGCTGATTAAATTCATTCTTGCTCCACAGCAGCTTTGGGCCCGTGTGAGAGTGATTTGCTTGGATATATTAGCTTTATTAGCGTAGTCTCCCTTGGCCCTCCTCCTGCACCAGGAGCATCTCAAAGTACAAGGGGCCCGTGATTGTCCTCAATTAAATCATCAGAAATGAGATCAGGATGTGGGGCTGTGGCTTCATTTCCCAGGGCCCAGTGTCAATTTAGGTAACTTTCCAAACATGTGATACTTCTGCAATGTTATTTAAGTTCAGAGGATTTCAATACTTTGCTTTAGGGAAAGGAGCAAGTCTTTTTCTTCTTATTTGGGTGTTTTGTTTGGGAGTAAATGGGCCACCACATCAGTTACAGCAAAGTAATCTTTTCACTTGCTTTGGATAGGGAAAAAAAACCCAAATCCCTTCACACTGTCCAGTTCCATTCCTCAAGGTAAAATCCTGCTTATGCACATCATGTTTCCTCAGTTCTTCAAAGTTTATCCCAGTATCCAAAGACTTTACAAGCCGTGAAACCTATGGGAAATTATAAAGTGATTGACTTCATACTTATTGAAATTTGACATTATGCTTCTCAACCTCCAGGGTCCCAATTCTTGCTGAAGTTTATCCAGATTAAGTATAATGGTGCTAATGAAATCACTGTTAGTTTACAGAGCTGCAAACTGAGAATGGATTCTGCCCCCAAACTCAACAAGTAGAGAAATATGACCATCTCCATGGAGGATGAGCTGCTTTCTGTACATGATTATATTGCTTTCAAATTGCATAAACCCTGTTTTTAATTTTACTGATTTAGCTGGTTCTAAGCTTTTGGGCTGTACACGGAGATTTGTATAATTAAATACTCTCTTACTGCCTAAAATCAGATTGAGAGTATGAATTAGATTTTTTGAAACTACTTTAAAATAGAAATGAGAATAATATACGTAATGCATTGGCACACTAGATGGTTTATAAAATGAAACCACTCATTACTTCAGGCTTTCACAAAGTTAAAAAGAAAAAATAAAATCCAGTTAGACTCCCTTTTCTCACTACCCACCTTAATTGCTTAATATTTTCAATAGTCATTCCCCAGATTTTCTCATTCCTACCTGTAGCAATGAGGAGCAAGGCAGCCTGTATTAGTCTCATTCAGGCATCACTTACCAGCACTTATATAATTGCATTCTAGACAAGCAAAAGGTTTTGGAGTCTGAAAGTCATCAATATCTCATTTTTATCTGAGCTCCAGACATGAAGAGCATCTCTACAGAGGGCTAAGAATAAAACCGGCATTAGAAATAACAATTTGGCCTTTGCTCTGTTACAAACCCTTCTTTAAAGGAGAGGCCTGATGTTCACTGTAGCTTTATAAAGTAGATCCCTGGAATATGAACCCTAATTAAATAGCTGCAAAAAGAAATCTTCATTGTAGCATACCTAGTGTAGATTCTTAGAGGTCGTTTAGGCCTCAATCCAGCACCAAGAATGTGAAATTCCAGCATAATCAGATGGATTTGTTTACTAGGTCTCCACATTCTGAGAAAAAAAATGCAGTAAAGTTTCTAAAATTCGCAAAAACTAAAGCTTCAGAATTTAAAATAAGCAAGCAAGCAGTCCCATGTGTTGGGGCTTACTTCATACAGTCTTAGTTTCCACTGATCTTTGTTGACTTCACTCCTTACGTTGTGTTCTTCAGGCTTTGATCCTGACAAGCTCTCTCTGAACCGGGCTCACTAATTTTACCAGACGTGTGCATACGTTTGTCTTCAAACTACTCTCAAGCAGCGTCACTATTCCACAGATCAGATCTCAGCACTGAGACTTCTTTGTAGGACAGTTTCCTACTACTTGCCATCACATAAAGCATCTTGGAAATCATGTTTTAATGAAAGGAAGGTTAATAATTAATTCTATCCATACAAATCCCCAACATCATTTTTAAATATCAGGCTATTAATTATTGGTGTTTATGGCAGCTTCTCCATAGCTTTGCTTGACTGGACCTCTCACTGAGCCTGAGCACTGTCCCCTGTCTCCTAGGGACATCTCCAGTTAATCCAGGTACTTTGTCTACCCAGTAATCTGGGTAGAGAAAACCACAGGGTAGGAAGGGTAATGTCATGAAATCTGAACATGAAGATTCACCACAGATTGGTCATGTTCTTGTATGTGTACCCAAGATGTGAAGAACCACCAAAACATATGCCATTATGGTATCAACTCCTTTATATCTAAATCAAAAATAGCTTTTTATTAGCTGCCATTTCAGAAGGATATCATTTCACCTACTCAGCCATACAAGGACTTATGCATTTATGAATATACTACAGAACTCTAAAAGAATTTACAAGTTTATTTATGTGCAGAAGATGCTGTAAATAAAAAACATACTTCTAAGACATTACACTGCAACTGCTTCTCTCCAGAAGGCTTCAAAACTCCCTAGCATTTTAATTGAAGATTTTTTTTACAAGCTGGATATACAATTATCTCTGTAGAGTGGCAGAATCGCAAGAGAAATAAGTTGAAGGCAAAATGTTCACAGAGTTCAAACAGCATCACATGATGCTACATTCAGCATGGCATGCCTTTGAAAAGGCACCATCAGAAATCTGAAGGCTTCCATACATTCTTCATCTAATATCTGTTTTGGATAGGACTTACAAAAGAAACTCTTCCCTTTGATCAGGGAGTTATATTTAGAAAGGACTACATGAGCCAAATGATCTTTCCAACAGATTCCTGCCTTGTTTTCTGTCCACTGACTATCCAAAGAGGTCCCTAGATAGTGATAAATGAAGAGATTTTCTCTGAGAAGTTAAAAAGGGAATAGCCCATCACTAATCAGATAAAACGGGGGAATATTATTTGTACTGAGGATGTACTTTTTTCACATAACTTCAGAGGTCTCGGTTTCTCAAAACACTACTCTTGTCTCTAAAGTTGGTGAGGTTTAAACAAATGCTGACATGCTTTGCTGAAACATGGCCTTGAACCAATATTCAAATTAAAAGAGAGAGAAAAACACAGCGTACAGAAGACAACAGACACACTGTGAGTTTTGTTCCTACTTAATGGACAGATAGGCGCCACAATAGAAAAGTCACACGATTCGAGCACGCCAAGTGTGAGGAATACAGTCCAGAGCATCTGCCTTTAACATATTTTGCAATACTACCGGACTGTGCTAATTTAAAAAAAAAAAAAAAAGTAGCTAAATCTATTATGGTAAGTAATGAATTCTGTCACACTGCAATGACTGGAAGACGATCCTTGTAGAAATCAAAGGGCTACATCTTACATTTTTAATCAAATGGTATATGGTCTGACTATCATATTATCCTGTTCTCTGCTGTCTGAAATGTCACAGAGTATCTCAAATGCTGGAGATTTTGCTATCTACAATTATATTGCTGACTATGGCAGCCTAGGAGGAGGAATTTCAACACAGTGGCAATGATGAGGAGATGGGCATCTAAGATGGGGTCTTCAGCAAATTCAGTGTCAGTTTCTGCTAAACAGAATGTTAAAATTTCCCATCTCCTTAAATGTGAACTAAATTAAACTTGGCAGCACTGTGGGAACCTGTGCTAGCACATGAATCTGGATATACTTTTCTTTTGCACTCTATGGCTACTCTTCAAATCTGGGGAATTTCCTTAAAAATATCTTTTAAAAATGTTGTAAACCTTTGTTACACCCGTGCTTAGCAAATTGAACAAGGCCCTAGAAGCTTGTATAAATAACAGACCAAAAGACATGTTGAAAATTTAAAATTTGGCCTTGGCTAATTATTAACAGTCCTCAAAAGAAAAGATTAAACTTTCAAAGCTTGTGTTATGAAAAGGTACAAAAGTCTTTTCAAATCATATTTGGCATTAAAATAAACAATGACTAATATATCAAGGTACTTTAATTATAACCTGAAAAGCAAGCTTTTATTTTAATTTTTATATCAAATTTGGCAAATGGAGATCACCCACACTATTTATTTTAGTGGAGCAACAAGGCTTAAGAGCAGAGTGAAGCTCTGTTAGGTACCAGGCCTATCATTTAACATAAATGTAACTAGACAGAACAGCTATCAAAGTTCGTTACTAACAAGCAATGGTTTTATGCAAACAGACTGACTTTGTTAGAGGCTCAGCTAATTCAGAGGCCAAGAAAAAGGTTAGCTGAAAACTCTCCCAGTTCCTTGATATCCAACAGTATCTTTACCTAACTTCAACCTTGCACACGAGCACAAGGCTGAGATCCTGGTAAGCAGCAGCCAACATTCAGGGAAGGAATTCAGTCATGTACCTTGTCCTGAGCACTTTTTCTATCTTTTCAATGCAAAAATAAGGCAGGTTTAAAAATTCAAACGAAGGAAAAAATATTTTAAAGTGCTATCATCTTGTTATGGTATTAGAAAAGAGGAAAAAAAAATTCCTCCCCATTTGTGATGACCATTTCTAGCCTTCTGTGATCCAGCCTGAGAAGCTTTTTCCCTGAGCATCTCTGCTGTACATAGAAGCCCACCTGGATGCACTAATTAAATAGTTCCAGCCTTTAAAAACCAAGCTCCAGAGACCTATTGAACTGATGAGGTTAAAAATGACAACTTTATGGGTTAAAAATTAAAAAAAAAAAAAAACACAGTTCCTCTACTGACTAGAGCGGATAGAATTACTCACAGGGAAGACCAATCCATTTGACCCACTAAGGCTATGTTCCACGTTTGATTAAAAACATATCCCTTGAAGTACACAGAAAGGACTGAAACATGATGGAATCAGCCCACTCTTGTTCCAGACAAGATTTTCCACGAACTTGTGCGCCACCAGGAGAAACATGACCCTTCTTCCCATCCCTTCTCCCTCCACCATTAAATCATTGCCAGGAAAAACATTCATACCCAGGGGGAACATGTCCCTGCAGAGAAGGTATAAAAGACTCTTACATGACTCTTACTAGCCTGTGCAGGTCCATTGGTGACTCCTAGTCAGAAAAGCAATCTTATAGTCTGCTGATCTGTGAAAGAGTCCTCTGCAGATCATGAACTGGCTCTGGCTCCTCTTACAAAAACACCTCTGCAAAATAAATACACTGGTGGCTTTAGTGGTTGTACTTTACTGGGTTCTGTTATCATTGCAGTCACAGAGATCTAAAAGAGAAAAAATGCAGAGAAAAAAAAAGTATATATATTTTTTGCCATGCACCACCTTAATTCTCTTTTCGATCCCCCAGTGTTGTAGGATGCTAAATGTGCTGGAAATTTAAATTGGCATCCGGCATCCAAACCAGTGAAAGAAGAAGTGCAGCAGACTAGAAAATGAAAGAAGAAGTCAAAAGGCAAAAATTCTGAGTGCAGCTGCTGGCACGTTTCCTCTTTTTCTGCCCCTGGTATGTAAGTCTGCATGATTTTCTAATTTGCAAGGAAAGATGTTAACCTGTAACAGAAATCACATTCCCTGCCACCCAACAGGGGCTAATAGCATTTAAGGCTCAGTTAAAATGAACCCTATCTTATTTATAAGAAGTGAATTCTCTTAATGATATGAAGAGACCAGTTCTTTTTGTTGCATTAAATCTTTGGAGTAACAGTCCCTATTTTATATGCACAAAACAAACTTTTCACAGTACTTGAAATAATATTATTTTTTCTTCTTTTATCAACAGAGGTCACTTTATAGTTTAACCCCTTGTTGCATTTCCTAGGTCTTAAATTCTTTAATCTGGTGCAACAATAGATTAATTTATTACTGGATAGTGTTGCCTTGAATAAAAAGACAGTCATCTGTATTTTAAATATGCTTCCTTTATGCAGTAGAGGGTGCATGTCAAATAAAGACAGTTTTTACTTTTACCGAGTCCACATTGGTGATGTCAAGAAGAGAAACCAGGATCTTTACAGCTGTGGAGATCATCTCATCCTAAGAGATGACATGTCCAGGTCAAAATCAAATGTTGAGGAACTTTGAAAAAGTACATTTTATTGCCCTGCCTGTCTTCTGTATGAAGCTTTTCCTAAAGGGTATGACTCTACCATATTTATTTCTTCAGGGTGTTACTGGTATTTGTATGTCTGGGGACATCTCCAAGGTTGGAAGAAGAAAAGTTATCTCAAGAAAATAAAATTCAAATGAAAGGATTGTCATTCTAGGATGCTTAATGAGAATACTACATTTTTTTTGCTGTTTTTTGGAGCTGGGATAATCTAGCCTAGGGCAGGTTCTTCCACCGCTTCGTCCTGTTATTTAATTAAGTAAACGTTAACAATTGGACCAAAGAGGAGAGTGTTTGGGGAATCTCAAAGATGTAAAACATGTATCAGAACTGTAAAAATCTCAGTTGCAGGCTTCATGATACAGCTAAAGGAATAAAGCCTTCCTATGAAGCCATCCTGTAAAGGCTAGCTTATGAGAGCCTCTTCTTATGAGTATGTTTTTAAAATTAGAATATTTAATAATTGTTTAGGGATCTCTTTAACCCAAAGTTAGCTCTTGAAGAGATCAGTGACACAAAAATGGGACAAATTTCATGATAATCATTATGAGATATCTGGCCCTTTCGAGGTAGTGTGTTTTTTCCCAGTGATCCACTGACCATTACAAAGGTCTTGATTTCAGGAGGTAGTGAAAGACCTCTCATTTTTCCACACACACACACACAAAAAAAGAATAGTTGCGCATATGAGATCCAGTGACCAAAAGAGATTTTTCATAAGTACCTGGGATTCTAGGTTTTCTAGAAGCTGGAAATTTATTATACTCCTCAATACTTGGGTTCCTAAACGCTTAAACATTTTTCTGCTGTGACACTAAGTTATTTGGAAAACTACT
This sequence comes from Rhynchotus rufescens, assembly GCA_032273925.1. NCBI lineage: Eukaryota > Metazoa > Chordata > Aves > Tinamiformes > Tinamidae > Rhynchotus > Rhynchotus rufescens. The sequence goes on along the minus strand of JAVCKT010010123.1, from coordinate 12,308 downwards.
ATTTCCTTCACTTCCCCTTCCTTCTATGTAATTCAGTTGATACAGGCTTACTGAAGGGGGTACATTTATCAGGCAATAATTTAGCAAAGGTTGTCTACACAAACACATACATAAACTGAAATAGTTGACTTGGAGAAGGATCGCTGCATACTTTGGTGGAAATATCTTTATAAAATTGTTTTGTCAGCAGCACTACAGGATAAAGTCAGTCAATGCAGAGTTTGGCTTTCAGTGATTGACAAATTAATGAGGAACCCCAAGGGAAACTGAGGAGCAAGACTGGGAGGAGGGAGAGGGGAAGTTAACTCATTATCTTTGGCCATAGTTCTTCTAAAGGGTTAAATTTAGCTCATCACACCCCATTTTTATATGTTTAATTTTGTAAAGATCAGTAACATGTAAAGTTTTGCCTTCTGTTGCAATTGGTTCTGTATCACCAGACTTGGTATTGTGACGGAATTGACAGAATTGTGAATTTGAATTCATGGCATCAATATGTAAAGTTTCACCAGTGCACACTATCATAAAAAGTAATCCTGTGTATTTCCCTTCCCCACTGTGTGTATTCATAAAATCCTAGTAGCATCAGTTACTAGTACACATTACATTGCAATACCTGGGATATAATTGGGGATTTTTATGTCTTTCTTTTTTTTTTTTTGTTATTTAATGATCATTTTGCCCTAGCTTGTTAAGATGATATATGAGTTTGTATTCCATAACTCTATCAGAGCAGTAAGGAGTTCAATTTTGATTTCTTTGAAGTCAACTTCACAAAAACTGTTTGACCATAAAAGCTAATTAGTAAAGACTCTCAGTGTTAATCATGTGCAATAGGTTATAGCTTCAGGATGCAAAAAGACCACTTCTTCTATAATAATTGCAGCATTTCATCATCTTAAGCTACATAGCAATTTAAAGGTAATGACATTTTTATTTTATATTTTATTATGGGTCTCAAAAATACCCCTATCCATTTTCAGTTTTTTTTTTTTTTTTTTTTTTTTGCTAACATCTGCTTCTAATAGCCAAGTGAAGTCTCTGGAGAATCATACAATCCGTTTCAGATGCTTCTATGCTGCTGAAAAAGATTTTTGAGATCTCAAGAAACATTAATGGCATGCAGCCTAATAACACAAACTTTTGCTCTATCTTTGACTTATTAACAATACAGGCAATCAAAATGACCAGTTAAAACTGTAAAACAAAGCCGTTTGCTACATTCTCTGAGGTCAGGGGGTTTTTGTATTCCAAACCAAGGGTAGCCTCTGAAACTGGAAGATTATTTCTATGTTTAAGCCAGCATTGATGAACTAGCTCTTGAGGGACATTTCAGGAGGAAAAAATCGAGCAGAGACCCCAATACCATTTATGGTCCTCAGAGACAAAGTATATTAGGCAGGTAAAAGTTTCATGAAGTAATAGGACCAGATGGATCAGTACACTTCCCGTGGCTTGGTATGACTCTTAATGACTTAAGGAACTAAAATTGTCTAGCAGCAGCTGACCTGATGCTGCCCTTCCCATTCAGAAAGACCAACAGCTGCAGACTTTGGAAAGCACCTTCATGTTGGTTGGAGAAAAATCTGAGAAGCTTCACTAACCATCACATCATTTATGTGTTGCTTCCAATCGATTCTTCTTATTTGATATTTGCCAAGTACCAACTGCATTCTGTACCAGAAAGAAAAGGCTTGAAGAAAAGGTTCTTGTCACAAAGAGATTGCCATTTAGATACACTGTGTACTGACAAAGGAGAATGTAATGGGAAGCAAGGAGTGAGCAGAGTAATTGAATGATGCATTTAAGCATACATTTTGTTATCTCTGTGGGGTTTTATGTTTGTTTTCTTCTTGACTTATCGAATTCGATGTTCATACTTTTCAATCATTCATTAGCTTAAACAGTTCTCTTGTGGTTTGCCCAGATTAGGAAATGAGGTCTGGGACGAGCTAAAATGAGGAAGAAGGTGAGAATTTTGTTAAGCTCAAGCAGCTCACATCACTTCTGCAACACCTTTTGCTACTTACTCATTAGCATTTACCACAGAACTGCCTGATGGAAACCAGACTCCACCAAGTTATTTTATTTTTTGCACCAGTGAAGCCTTTACAGACAGTACAGTTTGCTGGAGACATTTCAGGCTGGCCAGCCAAAACCCAGGGCAATCAAATCATTCCACTCTTTAAAAAAAAAGAAAAAATGGACTTAGGCAAAATTCATATAACATGACAAAACAAAAAAAAAGGTCTTTTTAACATCTGCCAGTCATTAGAGGGTATTCTGTGAGTAGTATAATGAAAGGTTTTTTTTTTTTTCTATAAGAGATCGAGACACAAGTTGGTACCATCGATTTCCATTGCTTTAGAGCTTTTCAGAGAAGGTGTCTACACCTGAACCAGTAGCTTGGGTCACCTGTATAGTAATATCTACTTCTCCCCAGGTGAGTAGGGAGAATTTCTTATCACCTATTTTGAAATGACATCTTTGGAAAAGATATTTGAAAAATAAATAAGAAAGATATTCAGATAAGTGCCTGTTTACTCACCATAAAGGAAGCACAGAGGACCTAGCCTGGATGAGGACATCTGCAGTGTTGATACCAATATGCAATTAGAACATGTTGCTTAGGATTCATTCAAGGTCACAACCAATACACTATGAGAAACAGATCAGCAAATGTTACAAGCCTAACAAATGCCAGATCTACATAGATCCTTCCCAGTGGAGGTATTTGGTACTAACTCTGTACCGAGGATCCATTCAATAACGAGGAACAGATTAATAATAGTTAGGTTGAAAGTGCAGTGTTAAGAATACAGTAATAATTAAACGAGCTTAAAAGATACAAAAAAGTCAAATTTTCTAAAGTGGATACATTTATAGATAGACTTTAAGCTACTTTCATTTAAAAGAAGCTAACAATAAGAAGGAGAAGTTGAGCATGCAGAGCTAAGAAGCTGTGACCATATTCTGAAATCTAAATTCTAAAAATACATCTCTGGGTCTTCAAAATTAGGCCAAGATGTTGTTAGTCAATACAATTTCTTCCAGTTAGAGAGGAATTTTATATAATTCTTATTTTCTCAGAAACATAACTCAGCTTCAATTCTGAATTTTAAACACTGGCAATGCCCAAACTACCTTTTCACATTATATTCAAGAAGCAAGAAGATTTTTGGAACAACACAGGTAATTTAAATTCAGCTTCAAACAAAGATGATGACGTTATCTACATTTGCATTAGCCACTGACGTAAACTGCAGCATGTAACATTTCCAGTTGATGCACACAAATCTGTCTGGACATTTGCTGGTCTCTCCTGGCCATCCTTTGTTTCAGAGACGAGTTATAACTGGGAAAGGGATTGTCACTTTATGAGACGAGGCCGTGAATGAGTGCATTACATTGTATAAATGTAAATATAATAATAATAATAATAATAATAATAATAATAATAATAATAATAATAAAAAAAATAATAAAAAAGATAATAAAATACATTCTTAGACTCATATTTGGGCTAACAGTGTTCTTTTCAATATCTTTGCAATATTTTCTTCGAGATACCCGTAGAAGTAAATCACAAACCACAGATATTAGAACATGCCTATCCAAAGAGTTTGGGACCTCTTCTTAGAGAATCAATTTAATTAACCGGGGGGGATTTTCATTTCATAACACTTTTTCTTTTTTCTTTTCTTTCTCTCTCTTTTTTTTTTGCATGTAGAGGGAGAAAAAAAAAACTTGCAAAACAAGTAACCCACATTCTGAAAGCTCTTTTTAGAACATATGGTCTTATCCTTCAAAAAATATGAGTTCTCTTGACACAGGCTGTGACAATCATGTTGCATATGAAGCACTGCTTATATTCTAATTACTCAGTTATGCCAGGCTTTTCAACGAAACTTTCCCAGAAGTTCCTGTCACTCAGTTTTGAATGTGCATTCAGAGATTTGAAGCTTTAATGAGCCTTGATCAAGTTAAATAATGGCCCCACCCAGCCTGTGAAGACAATCTCTGCACACGAGCGATGCTAAGTGTTTTGGCAAGACCTGAAATAGTCAGCCTCAGGCAATGAATAACAAGTCTAAGCCAACTACCAAAGAATTAAGAAAGCTTCTGCCTAGAAACAAAAGTCTCCCATGAAAACGAAACCCACCAGCTGCCTCTCCATGGAAGAGATGGCTGCATTGTGAAGAGCTTTGACAAAAAAGGAGAGAGCCCGGTGGGAAGGTGCAACAGCTCACATTTCCTCCATATCTTTCTATAAACACAATCGCTATTGACATTATGTTAATACATTTGCTTGGGGTCATCCAGTTGTCTCTTGACTTAATAAAGGAGTGAATTTGGCTAGCGTACTCGTTAATCTCTGGCCAGGAATGAGCTTGAGCCCATGCATGAGCCCATGCAAGTAGCATTTTAAATTTTGCATATCCATACAAACTCAGAAAATTTAATCTGGATGAAATTCTTTTTTCTTTCGTATCCATTCTGTACAACTGCAAGTCCCACATTTTAAAGAAAAAAAAAATCCCTTTTTAATGCTGAAGAGCACTGTTTCTGATTTTGCCACATCTCTTTTTGTCCCTCCCTTTCCAAAACTCTGAAGCCTTCCCTCTCAGAGACGTGCAGTAAAAATAAGTTTACAGTGATAAGATCAAATGGCTCCTGGAACAGAATAGCACAGCAAACTGAACTACATAAAATCTTGTTACTGCAATTACTCCATCGATTACTTCAACAAAGTGAGAGTCATAACCCCAGTTTCACTAAAATGATGGCAAAGATGCTAGTAAGATGTAACCCCCTGAACTTCATCTGTCTACAGGGTGGACTTTTACATGGGAATCCTTTGGCCTAGGTCACCTTTATGATCATTAGCAAGCACCAAACAGTCTCAGAGCATGATTCATCTCATTCTAATAGGGATCTGTGAAGGACCCTGGGATAAATCCCTTCCCTGACAGTGTGATGACCTGTTTCAAGTAAAGCCGGAACTGAAAACACAGAAGCCATCAAGGCGTCAGAATTAGCACATTTCCAACAGAAATGAGGAAGTTCAGATTTTCAGTTCCCTACTAGGGTTAGAATTTATAATTAATATTGTGATTACATATATTTCCCCTCTTTTCTTTCCCAGTGGACATTTCCCATAGAAAATTGCAAACAAAAGGAACCATCTGTTCATAGATGTCCAGCAAAGCAAAAAGAAAGCAGCTTTAATGGCAACCATTTTATGTAGTAAGAATACATGGGAATGAGAAAGAGATACTATGGAGAATTCAGCCTCCAGACCTTGCTGATGACTGGGGTTGACATGTTGGCATGGTGCTGACAGCTTCAAGAGCTGGGCCATGCACAGGCTTGGTGCATCTGAGCATCCACCGGGGCAGCTTGGTTAAAGCAGTGTGACCATCTAGAGCCAACCAAATGGCCATCGGTCCATCACCTACCTCCCTAAGGTCTAATAACCATCTGAGCTGCTTCAGTAGTGATGAATGTAGTGATTTGGGAAGGAGGGGACTGCAAAAGCATTCCTAGTGGAGCGCTTTCCTCTGCCTACTTCTCCAGCCTTGCACAGGAAACTCCTATCAGCTGAAATGTATCATGTGTTCACCCTCCTTTTCCACATTGGACATGTGAGCGCAAGTCACAGGTTGTATTATCCATCCATCAGCCCTTGTCAAAGCTTCCAAAGCTCACGCAACTCAAGCAAAAAGTTCTGCAAAAGAGGAACCACTCCAAAGCAAAGCAAATTCAGTGCCACATTCCTTGGATACCCTCCACCAGCCCAGCGATGCTGAGATTATCACATATTGCATGTATCCACAAAAGAACATACTTTAAACAGGTATCTTGTTGCAAATTTGTAAATATAGTTAAGCGTTGATAATATCTCCCTTCATGCTCCTTCTTGGAACAGCAGTTATAACTGTGATGGACCATCTGCATCGAAGAAGATAAGCTAGCAAATATCTCCAGGATTGCTTTGCTTAATGAGTAGGTAAGGAAGGACAATAAAAACTAAGTGATAGCCAGATAGTTCTTGTCCAATGTTCTGACCTTTCTAGCTCCTAGGTCTGATTCCAAACTCTTGTTGTCGAATTGGATCTAGGTTGGTTAAGTGTTACCTGTGTAAAGACTGCTGACAACTGCCCTGCTGCTTTGGAAAACGTTTCCATAAGGACTAGAAAGATGCAGTCTATCTATTTAAGCCACCCTGTCTTTATTCTCCGTTTCGCTTTATTTTTAAAAATGAAGATCAATCATTCACAACATCTTAAGATGGGTCTCGGAAGGTCTAAAATCCCAAGTTCAGCAATGATGTTCACCCTTTGGATTTTGATGCAGGGCGAGGAAACATGCTGGCTTCACAGGGAGTGTGGCACAGACGAGCTTCAGGAAAGGGAAGGGCCAGCATGTGTAGGAAAGCGCTTGTTGTATGGGCAGCAGGAGGCAGCTCCAAGCGTAGGAGGTGAGAGAAGGCATAAAGCTGGGAGTGGGAGAAGGGTACAAAGAAAAGTCAATTCTGAGAGAGGAGAGTGAGGAACAGAAGGAATATCACAGTGTGTGGGATGAGATGAGAACAGCGATGTAGGTTTTCAAGAGAACTTTAAAACAATTATAGGTTTTTACCATGGGAGGTTCTGTTTGACTAGATCAGAGTGCTCGCTTCCGCATTACGTGCCTGGAATTGAAGTTGATTTTTTGAAAGAGCATGCTAATACTCTGCGATTCTTTCAATTAACATTTTATTTAAATGCTTTTAGATATTTTCTAGATATATTAATGCCTTACTGATGAAATCTCAAATATAATTTACACATCTAAGACACATTTGCATTCAATACCCAGACAGGCTTCCAGCATGGAGTGCTCCATCAGTAGCCCCCATTGCTGGTGTCTTGCTGAATTTCCCTAGCTGCCTCTTTCTCTTCAGATGCAAAAGGCTACAGATTTTGCTAAAAGAAAGAAGATAGCGATATTATCTGAGATCGGGTGTCTTTTCTGAATCTTGACACATCACAGACAATCACTTTATCTCATATATGTATGCACAACATGGGCACTATGCTCAGGATCTTTAAGAGAAATAAGCATATATTTTTAGTTTAATATTGTTTTCTATGAAAAAGAAAAAAAAATGTCAAGAAAGTGTTAATAACCCTCCTACAAATAGAGCACAAGGCGTCAGTATCTATCCACAATGCATCTACATGCTTCCCTGGGGGATTTTTCGTTATAAAATCATATCTCAGTTATCAAGTTGCAGTATCATAATATGTGGGATATGTGATAATCCCCTCACAATTTTTTTTTTCCATTAGAGAACACCACTGAAAAACAGACTGGTGGCTACAGCAGATTTCTGGAGGAATTTCAAATTTTGAGAATTTGCAAATGCAAAAGGGACTAGGGGAAACATATAGATAAACAATGGTGGCTCGTGCAGTGTATGACTGCGAGGAGCAGCTCACTGGGTAGTCCTGCATTGGGCAGTGCCTCTGATTAGTCTGGAAGGCTCGCAGGCTGTAGGAGCAATGGGGGGCTTGGTAGGACTTGGGTTTTATTTATGTTTCTGGAGTTTGGAGGGAGTGGTGTGGGGAAAGATGACTCTGGGCATTTTAATTTTTCTTAGCCAAGAGTTGATGCTGCACTGTGAAATTTACAGATGCTATAAACCTCATACACCCTTTGGAGGGTCATAGAAGTCCAGTTTGATGCATGCAGCATGCAGGAAACAAGAAAGAGAAAAAAAAAAAAAGGAATTTGAGGCTTTTTCCTGCTTTATTTATTCACAATCAGTTTTGTGACTTCTAGATGCGATTCTTTTAAGCTATGCTCTGTCTCACAAAGTGAAGCTAATCCACACAGAACCACAGAACCAACGAATCGTTGAGGTTGGAAGGAACCTCTAGAGATCCAAAGTTAGATTTACAAAAAGAGTAGGTTTTTGGTATTGGCACATTGTTAGCCTGCAGAATCACTCACCCTAAGACAGTATGACAGCTGAAATTCAGAGGAAACCTGTATGTCTATACATTTCAAAAAGGTAGAACATCATGAATTAGGAAACTCCTGAAAAGCATAGAGGTTTTAAGAGGATATAAAGCATCTTCTTGTTGCTATGGAAAAAGGTTTGGGTAGAGGAAGATGAGAATTTTCTTGAGGATACTTATTTCCATAGCTGCCTACTTTAACCTTTAAAAGCAGCAGCTACCTAATACTTGATGGACAGAGAGCTGCAGCAGATGAGCCATTGAGTTCCTCCTGATCGACAGCTCTTGAGCTGCTATAAAGACAGACAGCTCCTGCCACATATTTTGCATTATCCAACAACCATTATCCCACATATGACAACGTTCTGCAAGTTAATAAAATATCACCTACTTAAGGCCAAAATTGAAAAACATGCTTGAGAGCAGCCAGCCAAATCTGACTGCCAGCATTTCAACATCCGCCCAAGCGCTGAAATTTTCAGAGGGGGCTGATGTCTCAAAATGCCTACTCTATCCCTGGCAAATTCAGGAGGGGAGATTATTTCCCTTTTATATCACATTGCCTGATGGAATTGTTGGAGAAAGTCAGTCACTCACAAGGTAAAAGGGAAGCTGGAAGGAATGAGAAGGATTTCTGTGCTGACTTGCTCTAATGTGCACAGAACTGAAAAGAAAGTGGAGCTGACAAAGTTATTCCATGTCCTTAAGGTAATTTTTTATTTAGCTTTTTTTTTTTTTTTTTTTAATCACCTTGAGTACTTGCCATTCATCAGTCTCACTAGGTTTACAGCCAAACTTCAAGCAACTGATCTGAAAACCCTGCATTAATTCTATGCAGTTGAGGCACTGGAGAGGGACTTGGGGTTGTGGCAAGAGTTCACGCATAGCTTGGCCTAATCAATATCCCCTTTAAAACACATCGCTCTTTTCCGCCTTGCAAGTTTTGAAAGTTGCTGCTTTAACTGAATCTTTTTCTCCTGCGATTTCTTCTCCCAGTTCTGCATGTGCAGTGCTTTCCCCAGGGATCTCTTTTCTTTTGCCCTGCTACAGCCACTGAACTGTTAATTCCACGGACTTTTTCCATAATATTGTGGAAAAAAAAAATCACTTTTACAGCATTTCCAGAAAAGAAAGCTAAGATGAAATGCCAATTAAAACTTTCTGCTACTCCACATTCGTAAGGGACTGGCTCCGCTCCCTGCAAGTGGTGAGCGACCTGTCAAGCAGCTCTGGGCAGAACCACGTGGCTTCCACAAAAATAGGTCACAAAAAGAGGAAAAAAAATGAAAAAAAAATCAATACCTAAAGCTTCTACATCATTAATCATATTTGGAATTTTTAACTCTGTTCACAGAGGTGTGCTGAGTTTCTTTGATTGCCACCTTCTTGCTCCGTTTTGCCCAACTGACGCAGAAGCCAATGGGACCCAAGATCCTCAGGGGTTTGTGGCGTGCTGTTGATGCTGCTGTTGGAGAAAATACTTGGTTCAATTCCTCAGCTCGGTAAAACAGGCTGAGGGAGTTAACAAGTACTTAAAAGTTTTGCCATTTCTGTTTCTTCATGGAAATGTCCATCCTTAACAACTTTGGGAATATTGATGGACAACAATTCTTTTTCTACTTAACTTCAAGAAGGAATTAGCATCATGCATATAATAATATTTCTTAAGACCTGGATTTCCCTTCTCTGCTATAAATTCAAAAACAAGCAAAAAATTTCTATGTTTAGACAAAAACCCAAGTAAGTAACAGGTGGCTTTTTAGTAACATGATTACTTTTATTATTGCATTCTGAATATTCAGTGTTAGCCAAAACCAATTCTTCTCTTGAATGCGTTTCCAAATTCAATAGCTTTATCCAAGATATCTCTGTTTATTTCAGCAAGGGCAGGATGGGGAAAAGCAGTGCTATTTCTGTAATATTTTATTTTATTTATTCTCAATGAAAATGAGAAGGTCTTTTTTACAGCTGCACAGCCTATAATGTCAGCTTCAAGCAATCAGCTAAAAAAAACTCCACAGTTACTTTGCAGGTTTGAAAAAGAGAGAGAAAACGAGAAGAAAAAAGAAAAGAAGAAATCAATTCATGTTGTCACAGTCTATCTAGAGTCATATTGTCCCTTGCCATTGATACAGAATGAGAACATCTGGGGATTCTATTACTCATGACATGAATAATAATATTTCATTTTTGTTAAAAAAACTTTTTAGTTGCAGGAACTTCAGCTTACATTCAGCATGCGATCTAGAAATGAAAACTAACCCTGACTGAGGCACAGGAGGCCAAAGTCCTCAGTGCAGGTGCAGAAAATCTTAGTAGTGAAAATATTTTTGAATAGGTCTTTTGCAAGATGAGCTACTTTTCTCCAACCCTTAGCAGATTTCCCAACCACCTTGGAAGATCTTTGCACTAGTCACTTGTAGCAATAGGCTGGTTAGGGAAGGGGCTGCACATTATCCATTTGCACCCAAGTTAGTGCCACTGGTAGTTGTTCAGCACTTTGGATTATTCAATCCACCTACTTAAATAGCTTTAGGGATCATTAGGTCTTTATTGTAGTCTTCTGCTTTGTGAGCATTCTCAGCTGATTCCTTTCAAGATGATGCTACCAATGCCAGTTTGATAGAAAACAATGTTTTAGTGTATGCATTCTTATTTTTTTCTTAGTTGAGTAGAGGTCTCTACAACTTTTGGACCAAATACTCATTTTCCAGCAATTGGTGAAGAGCGATACCCGTACTAAATCTACATTCCCCCGTGCAATGCCTGCCTACCAGCAGGACTGTTGTCCCAGCAGGACTGTTGCCTCATCGCACATAAACATGGTGCGACAAATGCTTAAATGCTCAAGGACCAAAGACTCAGAAAGGGCTCAAAGGCATTTCTCATATTTTTGTGTGTTAGCTAAAAACTTGGATCTTGTTTTCTCAACTCCTTTCTCCATGTACGTTCTTTAAGGCTACAGTATGGCCAGCAGACGTGATTTGCATTCGTTCTACAACATCATGGCTTTGCTGAGGCTTAAATGTTCCCTGCAGGAAACAGTGTGAATGCTGCAAAAATTGCTCAAGTCGGAATGAAAAATATATTCCATTAGAGTCCAGCTAAGAGAAGCGCGGTGTTTGCACTTTGCTTTTGTGGAAATGCTGTGTATGGCACAACTTGCAAAATGCTTTGGGAGAACAGACACAGAAAGTGGGGTAAGTCCTCAGTGGCTCTGAACTGGCAAAACTGCCTCACTAATAACAGTTAGGGCATCGTCTGAGATCCTGGGCTCAAAAGTGTTTGGGGCACACGGTCTTCCATTGCTGACCTGGGAAAACTTTCTGGACCTCCTCCTTATAATGTCAAGGTGATCATCTCACAGGCGCAATTGCAAGTTAGCGTCCTCCAAAAATAAGACACAGTCACCAAGTACTGCTAGAAGGTCTCGCATCTCGTTTTATGTAAGGCATCTAGTCCCACTGTGATCATTGCCTTTTAAAAATGTTTAACATTTATGGACTCCAGTAAAAATGTTTTTAATATAACGCAGATGAAGTATAAGCTCTTAACCTTGAGCACTGGGGAATGTGTTAGCGAACTATTTAAAGACGAGGAAAAAATCTAAGGTTTGTTCAAGATTTGCTTGTGATTCAGAGCAGATCTTTCAGAAATATTCAAATATTTGGGGGTTTTTGTAAATTATATACCAGCTATTATTCCATAAATAAAGGTGATGCTCATAAGGCAGCTCGTAATGCTGAAGAGAGGCTAGACTGGAGTCTCTGCAGTGCTAGGAGTATCAGGACTATCCTACCAATCTTGTTGTTGCTCTTCTGGGACCAACACTAAGCATCCTATGCAAAAACCTGGCTGTGTATCAGCAGATCATTTTTAACTGCTCATAAAACACGGGATACAAAACTCTATAGATGATTTAGCTCAAATACTAAGAAGGTTAAGAAAGTTCTCCTTGACATGAGTTCCTGGGATCCTTTTCCAGAAGCAGAAGTATTTTCCCCCTAAAAAATATGTTTATATCTGAACTTTTTCCCACAAGTTTCATCCTCTGCACTGACTTCCTAAATAATATATTTTTGATGAGCTTAAGTGCTAAAACAACCATAAGCAAAGGATATAACCAAGCCACTGACTTTGACCACAAATATGGGATTCTGGGATGCATTAAGAAGAGAGCCTGCAGCAGGTCCAGAGGGGTGATTGTCCCCCTCTCCATAGCCCCGGTAAGGCCACATCTGGAGACTGTGTCCAGTTCTGGGCTCCCCAGTACAAGAGGGATGTGGAGCTGCTGGAGAGAGT
>JAVCKT010010121.1:0-10285 GCA_032273925.1 Rhynchotus rufescens | reverse complement strand
TCTGAAACATCAGTCCTCCAAGCAGCTGTGAGCACAGTCAAGAGCATTGGGAAAAATCCTGCTTATGAGCATGGACTATCCGAATCCTGCAAGCACTTTAACCCAAGACTGCTGCTTTTTGTTTATTCCTGATAGAAAAAAAAATCTCCAATCCTGGCTACACTTTCCCATCACCTGCAGATGCTTATAGCGAATATCATCAGCGTATTAATCAGAATTAAAATGATTCAGGAAGAAAAAAAAATATAAAAGCAGAGAGCTCTTTCATCCAGAGCAGTAGAGACAAGTTGTTTGCCCCTTTAGAGCATCACTTCCCCTGCTAAGATGTGCTCAGAGTTTTGGGTCCCTTCTCCCATGCTTAACATCTAAGCCAGCTGCCACCCCATGGCAGTAGTTTCCTTATCTGTGCCTTGAAGGAGGTCTCATCCAGAAGGCTAATTCACATTCCCATAAACCAGTCCCTCCATCAAACTCCAGCTGGCCTCTGGCCTTTGCTCTGCTAAGAGCATCTACAGGGGTATCTCAGACCCATTGCTGTAGAGCATGGCGTCGAAGAAACCCTCCCTAGGTGCCTGTTCAACAAGCGACCTTGACATAAGTGAGGCCCCAAAGGGCAGGAGCTAATTATATGCTCATTAGTTGGACAATGGGTGAGAGGCAAGAGGTCAGAAACACAGAGGACAACATTTAAAAAAATAATTAAAAAAAAAAAAGAAAAAAATATGACAAAACAAAGCTGATGAAAGCAGGTTTTGGAGGACTAGTTGGAGAATGTTCATCCAGTCTCAAGTTGCTAAACCAGCACAAAATCAACTGGTTCAAATGTGTATGTTCTACCGAAAAAAAGCGATAGACTCTGTGCTGGGGAGCATCTTCGGGCCAAGGGACAGAGTAGGGATATGTAGCAATGGCAAAAGGGATGTAAGACTTTTGCTTTTGCCTGTTGTTGCTAGCTAGAGCACAAAATCTCGCAGTCACTGTCATACACCCATGAAATACTGGAAGTGGAACAGGTAATGAACACTGAGCCCTGTTGGCAACCTCATCAGAGAGTTCAAGATCCAAAGGAACATCAAGTTGTGTGCTGTCCTAACTGCCAGCAATTCTTCCTCCATGCAACGGTGACAAGGACTCCGGGGACTGTCCTGTCTCGTTGGCACTAGATTCACCTCAGGTCCCTCTTGGAGGTCTCAACAAACACAGTGCTGACCTGAAAGACAATAATAAAGAATTAATCAAGATGTAGCTCCTAGTGGTGTTAATGCTTCACAGCCTCCTAGCCCCTGTACTGGAGCATTTAAAATGCCTGGTGGTTTGCTTCGCCTTATGAAATAATCAGGATGGAGAGACATCAAGCATGGACACCTCTTCCACAGGCACCATTCCCTCTGTCACGCTTTTGAATGAGCTCCCAACATGGGCATAGAGGCAATGACCTGCAAAGGGCTTTCAAAGACAACACTCCATCACTTCAGCAGCAAAGGAGTCAGGACACTATTTTTCCTCCCCGTACCAACACCTCTTTGTCTTCCTATCACCCGTGCAGATGGAGGTATGCCCCAGGGAATGTCCACATCTTCCCTTCCCTATAGCCTCACTCAGACCCAAAGTTCTCCAGCACAGGCCTCAAAGGCGCTAGCTGCTGTGGTAGCATCCTCTAGGAGACAGTCCCAAACTGTCTTCTAGAAAGTCCAAGAAAGACAAGCAGGCACTTTTACAGAGCTCAGCTCAGCAAAGAAAAGAGGAAATTTGAGTTGAGACTTGGTTTTCTTTTCTGTTTTCAATGGCTCTCATTTCCTTCACCTCAGACAAGTTCCTCCTTACTCCACTGCTGGCACAATCATGTGTATTTTTTAACCTATTTAGACATTTTAAGGACAGAAAGGTGGACAACATACACTGGCGATGCATAATGGAGAGAGAGAAATTAAAAAGAGCAGAGATACAAACACCTCTCAATGCCCTTCTTAATGCCAATGTGTTTCTATTCATCATCAGCTACTCTCTCATGGCAGGGGATACGTGCATCTTGGTAACTGTCAATTCATCCAAGGATCCTTGGAAGGAGGATAAATCTGGGGTTTCCTGGGCTCCTCCAGCTGATTTCTGTTCAGCTTGTTTGCAACTGCACTTCTTTTGGGCAAGGGTGGAGAAGGCCTGGAGATGGTGGGAAAGAAGGGAGCTTGGAAGCAACATGAAGAGCGATGTTATTTATTTCATGGAGGAAAGAGGAAGGAAAGATACAGCAGGCACAAAGGGAAGGAAATTGCAGCAGGAACTACAACAAAACATGGCCCCAAAAAACAGGTCTAGAAACCAGGGCAATGGCCAAGAGGCCAACAGGGCCTGAGAGTGGGATGCTTCCTCCAGGGTGCTGAGCACCATCCATCTCAGTCACCTAAATATCCCTCAAAGGAGCTGGATATGCAAGAGCCACCTCAGGATGAAGACCCTTAGACCCACACCTCCACATTAGGTCAATGGAGTTGGTCAATCTCCATCGCACGGGTCAAGATTTGTCCAGGAGCTGGGGCTGATGCAAATAGCACTAGAAACAAGGATAGAAATGAAAATGGACCCTGCTGATGAGCTGATGTCAAACCCCAGCTCACCCTGGTTCTGCAGTCCTCCTCATGCACCCACAGCCCATTGCAAGAAGAGGGTGATACAGGAGATGCCAATGCAAGAAAAACAAGACAACCAGGTGAGAAGCAGCCCTGGATGGTATTAAACATTCACTGCAATGTAAAATTGGTCTCATGTGCTTATGCAAAACCCAACAAAATGCTGCATGTTGTGGAGCCAGTGCTGCCCCTGGATGCTGCACGTGTTACACAAAGATGTTTTTTACTTCACCTCCTTTCTCCAGGAAGCTGCCAGCCTTGACAGGCAACAGATTTGACCTCCCCTGACAATTGCCCCAATTTGCTCAACTCTTTGCTTTATGGATCCTGGCCAGGTTTTGTTTTGGTTGCTTAAATATTTCTCCTCTGTGTTTTTTTTTTTTTTTTTAAGAGAATTTAGCACCATTAGAAGATGCCTGACTGACAACCCTGGTGAGCAGGGACTCTTTAGCCACACAACGTGTGTGTCACCGTGAAGAAGAAAACAGCCTTTTGCTTGAGCAGCATCTGTGTCTAAAACCATCAGTAATGTGTCGGTCGTGAAAGCAGTACCCGCGCCCCTGGTTGCTTCAACTCCACGTAGAGAAGCCTAAAAATTATCCCTCTCTGCTGTTGTGACTGCAGAGACTTTGGGATTCGTCTCCTATCATTTTCGTCTTTAAAAACAGTTTCTCACATCAGCAGTTCTGCCTTGTTCTACACATTTGGGGTTGTTTCTTTTTAATTTCCTGGAAGAGTCGATGGATAACCAGGGACCATGTGTGGGAAGGACGTGAGAGGGGCAGCAATTTGTGTGCGCGCCACTAAGAGCTTCGTGTTGGTTTTAGTCAACACCCATTTAACTCAAACACCTTGACTCGCAGGCAGATGAGATTTCTGTTTAAGCTGCAACTTTTCTGGCTGCAGCACTTAGGAGCTGATCCACTTTTCTGTATCCTCTGGGTGAAGGATTTTTTTCAGGCAAGATCAAAAAAGGTGGAGATTTAGCACTCCTGATTGCCTTGGGTAGAAAAAAAAAAAACAAGGAGGCACAGAAGTACACACATCCCCAAACCATTCCAGAACTGGAGGAATATCAGCCTGCCTTCAACCATGACATCTTTTCTTTTACCTTTGCAACACCACCTTCATGTTCTAGTGGTGCTATTTTTCCTCAGTTCCTCCTTCAAGTCAATGTCTCCCATATTGACTATATTTGGCCAAAAAGAGACTTTCAGTCCCAGCAGACAGGGATGCAGTAGCTCTTTCAAAGGCACCTGAGTGAAGAATAGTCACCCAATGCTAAGGCTAGGCCAGCAATTCTATTCAGATCACCTCTGTTCCTGCGTTGGGGATGACATGGCCCCTTCACATGCGAGATATCAAGCAGGGCTTGGCATGGAGAAACCCCTCAGCTTTTAGCTTTTAGCCCATAATGAGAGGGGCAATAAGAACTGTTCTTTTCTTGGACTCACTATCAAGGGGGTAAGAACTTGAATTTTCTCATTCTTGCTTTTTTCCCTTAAGTTTCATAGAAAACTTGATCCCATGGGAACAAGATGGACAAGTTGACCATGAGCCAGCAACATGTCCTAGTGGTCAAGAAGACCTATGATATCCTAGGATATATTAAGAAGAGCATTGCCAGTAGATCAAGAGAGGTAGTTCTGTCCCTCTGCTCACCCCTGCTAATGTCATGTCTGCAGTGCTAGATCCAGTGATGGACTCCCTAGTATAAATAGGTGAGATGTCTATCTCCTATCTCCTACTATCTCCTATCTCCTACTACTATCTCCTAGTATGACTAGGAGATGATATAGAATCATTATGGTAGGAAAAGACCTTTGAGATAGTCGAATCCAAACGTAAACTCTTCAACATCAAGTCTACTAAACCATGTCCCTAAATGCCTCATCTACATGTTTCTTGAACACTGCTAGGGACGGTGATTTCTCCACTTCCCTGAGCAGTCTGTTCCAATGCTTGACTAGTCTTTGTGTGTAGAAATTCTTCCTAAGATCTAACTTGAAACTTCCCTGGTGTAACTTGAGACCATTTCTTCTTGCTGGTAGTTGTTTTGAAGAATAGATCAACCTCTGCTTCACTACAACCTCCTTTCAGGTAGCTGTAGAGCGTGATAAGATCTCCTGTAAGCCTCCTCTTCTCTAGACTAAATAATCCCAGCTCCCCTAGCCTCTCCTCTTAAGATTTGTGCTCCAGCCTGTTTTCCAGGTTCATTGTTCTTTTTTGGACACACTTGAACACCTCCATGTCTTTCCTGTAGTGAGGGGCCCGAAACTGAAGAGAGTATTCAAGGTGCAACCTCACCAGCTCTGAGTACAGGGGAACAATCACTTCCCTGGTCACGCTGGTTACAATGACAGGCAGGAGTATCTTTGCTGTGAGATCCCGTGCCACATGCTCTAGGTGACCCTGCGTTTATAGGGAGCTTGGACCATATGATCTCCCTTCCAAACTCAACCACTCGAGGCATCATTCCACGAGATGTCTCATCCCACCCCTGCTCCTGCCATAGCATTACCCCAAATACCTTGGTGCACCCAGCCCTCTGGCCATCTCCCTACAGAACATCTCCATCCTGACCACCCAAACACCACAAAGCCATTTTCTTCAGCCCAGAAATTGTTCTGTCAGAACAGTCCTCAGAGCAAGTCCCCAGAATTGTTCTCCCATGGCATTTCTGCTGTGCGTGGATTCATGGTGGGTTCTTTTTGCTGGGGGTGTGCACGCAGCACAATGCGGGGGATGCACAAGGGTAGATATCGCACCTGGAGTAGGTTTAGCGACTTAGGACCAATCTCTGGAGGATGCAACCATGCAGAGACCACTGGCCCACTCATAGTCCTTTGCAACTCCGATGGTTCCTGGTCTCAGGTTCGTGGTGTATCACAGGGGAAGAGAGGGACCCAGGAGAGTGGTGGGGAGCAGGGAGAGGAGAAAGAAAACTGCAGACACAAAGGAAACATGAAAAATAGCAACAACAAAAAGGAGCAAAAAAAAAAAATCAAAGAGAATAAGCGAGTGCTGATTACACCACAACACAAAGCACTTGGGAGCCACAAGCCAGCGGCAGCGGGCACACAGCGTCCCCCCCCCTCTTCCCACCCCTATGGAGAGCAAATGCCCACCAGGAAGGGCAGGCGGCATGGAAATGAAAAGGGTCACCAGCCACCTCTCTCCTCTCTTGTGTGGCGGCTCCTTGCTTGGCTCCCAGCATCCCAACCACCCCTGCTGCACTGCTTTCCTTATCTGTACCCACCAGGATGGAGGAATCGGAAAAAACGGCAAAAATCTGCCTAATGGGTGCAAATGCCTACCTGCAATACTCTCTACCCATCACCAACACCCAAAAAAATCCTTCAGGCAGGCTAAGGTTGACTATGCCCCTGAGCCTACCAAGGTTCATCCTCATCCATTTTCCAGCTGGGGAAACTGAGGCACTGACCACTCTCTGAGGTCAGGGTTGGACTTACTGCAGATAGATCCTCCCCCTCTTCCTCCTTCCTTCCCTCCCGGCGGCGCAGCTCAATTCATTAGTGCCTGTAAGGAGCTCAGCACTGCCTCTGCGGGGAAGCGCTGCACTGGTACCGCGCGTCGCTCTCATCATCGCGCCCGCATCCAGCTCTCAGATAATTACCACATTCACGGGCATCGCCACAGCTTGCCCTGGGCAGCCTGTCATCAAAGCCATCCCCAACCTCTTAATTAGGGACGCAACAACCTCACGATGGAGCCAGAGCATGGCCACGACTGGGACTGACACCATTCCTGACAGCTTCTCAGGCCCGTGGAGCATCCTTTCTCCCTGCTGCATCCCAACAAGGGATTGGGATAACCCCTCAGTCCACCAGGACTTGTTGGAAAGGATGCTGTTACCCACGATTTCTCTCCAAAGTGGTCCACAGAGCTCCCAGCAAGATGAGTCCAGCTCTAGGGGTTGCATATGCACCATTATTTTTTAATTATTATTAATTGTTATTTTCTTATTATTTAATTATTATTTAATTATTATTTAATTATTATTTAATTATTCTTATTATCTGCACCCCTGAGAAGGGTTGGAGCTAATTGGTTTCGCAGGGATCTCTCCTGGGGGAACATCAGGGGGTTTCCACCTTCCTCCTCCTCCTCTGCGCGGAGCCCAGGACCCCTCGAGCGGCCGCTTTGCAGCCAAGTGGGGTCCCCCTCAAAGCGGGCAGAGCCTCGCTGACCGCGGGATGATTTCCCCGGGCGCGGGCACAGCTGTGAGCGCCGGAGCCTGCCAAGAGCCCGGAGCGAAGCCCTGATTAATGCCACCGCGCCGCCGGCCCGCGCTGCAGATGTGCGAGGCTGCTGACTCGGCAGCTCCCGGCCGCTCCACTCCGGCTGCCAGCGGGAGCGCTCACGGGGAGGTGTCTGATACGCGCCAGGTTATCCCACGGGAGACGTTGCTCCAGCAGCGCGGGAGCGCCTGGGGACGCCGGCCACCTTTCCCATGTGGATGCACGGCACAAGCCACGTGTCAGCTCTCCAGCTCGGGGGCATCTCTGTTGGTGCTCGGCGTCCTCATCAGGCTTGGAAACAATGTCCTCACCAGATGCCAATCAGAGGTCCACGGAGATGACCAAGATGCCTGCAGGCTCAAGAAGTCAGCAGAACCGTTGGTTGCCAGTCTGGAGGCTGTCCTTGCAAGCATAAGGACCAGAGAGCTATTTTTCTTTTTCTTCCTTCCTTTTTCTCTCTCTCTCTCTTTTTTTTTTTTTTTTTTTTTTTTTTTTTTTTATTTTTTTTGTTATTTTGAAGGGGTTTGGGTTATTTTGTGAGGACTACAGAGCACTGGCACAGTTTGCTAGAGAGGTGGTGCAATCTCCTGTGGACATGCTCAAAACCCCCTTGGATGCCATCATGGGCAAGATGCTCTAGGTGACCTGCTTGAGCAAGGGGTTTGGACTAGATGGTCCTTCCAACCTCAGCCCTTCTGTGATTCTGTTTGTGTCTGTGTGTGTATTTGCTGTTGTTGTTTTTAAGAAAAGTAGAAACTTGCAGCATGCATCTGCAATGACCCACAGCTGGACAGCTGCAGAGCACTGCTCATTCATATCACCCGTTTCTAATTAAAGCAGAGCGCCTCCTTTCCCACTGGAAATTAATCAGTGGTGACCAGTGTGAGAGCAACAGTGGAGGGGAAGACATTTCCACCAGGCTGGGTCCTGCCTGATTAGATGAGGGGGTGAAGTCTCCTGGCAAGCAGCAATCGACTGTGGTCCTTTGGCCCAGTACCATATTGATCCACGCGGTCACGTTTGGGAATGTTAATGAGCTTGCACGAAGGCAAAAGGAAATCATTTGCGTAAGAAAATACATCTCTTGATGGTGTGTTATGTCTAGCAAGGGCTGAACCAGCAACTACTTTCCCCCCTGGGGCCTGCCCATGCTGGCATCCAGACAGGTTTCTTCACCACTGCCCTCTGCCTCCTCCACATCCTCCTTCACCTAGTCCATCCCTGGAGTTTTGAGCCTGAGAGGCAGCCAATGGCTTGGGAACAAGGTCACCTGGAAGAAGGACCCCCATCTTCGTCATGGTCAGGCCTTTAAGTGGGTCTGCCTGCCTCATAAGGCTCTTGTTCGCGAGTGGTCAGAGTTGAGTTGGTCACCATTGTTAGCATCTACATTTTAGACAGCTCCAGCATTGGGGGTCTCACTACTGATAGTCCAAGGGACTGTTTTCATCAGGCATCACGTGAATACAGACACTGTTTGGGAACATGCCTTCATTTGAAGGCCCCATTCCTCCATCCAAGACCCACAATCCCATTGCCCCATCCATCTGCCCAATGAACACCTTTCCATCGCTGTCCTTCCACTTCCACCCCATTGCCCATTCCTCCCACCACAAACATCTCCAATCCATTGCCCATCCCTCTCACTACAGCTACCTCCACCCCTTGGCCCATACTTCCCATCCAACCACACCACCTCCAGAACCAGAACCCGGTGCTTCCTACGGGGACTGACCCCCACAGTGTCTCTCGCACGAAGGTCACCACATGTCCTCTTGCAGGACCTCCACCTGGCCTTCACAGGGCACAAAAGAAGACCACCAGGGACACGAGGTGACAGATGCCTCCGCTCACTACTACAGCAGATTCATGCATCTTTAACCACTGCCCAAACTTTGTCGGATGTGCATTTGTGATGGGTGAGGAAGGAGCACAGGCCCCTCGCCAGGGCCTCCACACCTCCCTTCCAGCGCGGCACAGCCCCATCAATATTTCATGCCCAACTGCATGGTTTTTGGCAGCCTTTTGCTTGTTTTCTGTTGTGGCTCGCGTCACACTCTGTCCAGTGCTCCTTCAGCCCGTGCTAATGCCCCATCCCTGGAGATCCTCAGGAGCCCCATGTCTTCTCCTGAAATATTGATGGGGCAGCAGTGAGATTGGAGCCACTGGGCAGGGAGGTAGCTCGGGGTGACTGGCAGCAACACGGGCAGCATAGTGCCACCAGAAGATGGGCAGAAGGAGGGATGGGGCAGAAAGGGCAGGGTGGAAGGAGTTCAGGTGTGTGCAGGTCTCACCTTGCTGGGACATTGGATGTTATAATGTCCTTCCCTTCCATCTTGGGTGATGCAGAGCCTGCTCCACTGCAGGACATGGTGTTGAGGTCTCCCTCATATGTGAAAGATCTGTGATTATGTGACTAGCATACCATTTAATTGTAATTAAATGTGACCTCCAGAATCCTCCAAAAGGAGGGCAAAGGGAGGGAAAGAGGGAGCTTTTAGTATTGGTTATTCCCACTATTTACCCCCAGCAACGCTACTCATGGGTGGTTCACCAGTTGAGGCACTGGACACCTCGGCAGCCACTGGGCTCCTCAGGGATGGAGACCCTCACAGAGGTGATCCAAGGCCTCTTCTTCCCTTGCAACAACACCGGCACCAAAATTTCCAACAAGAAGCACACAGAGGAGCAGGGAAGTAACAAAAACATCCCCGTCCCGCTTGCAGAACACCTGGAGGGGATGAATCCTGACCCTGCTGGGGCGACACATCCCTCCCCGAGGCCACCTGGGCAAGCACAGCCCTTCCTTAAAACTTAATCAGCCGCCAATGAATATTTCACGAGGACAAACAGGCCAGGTAGATAGGGGTGATCTTTTATTGATGAGCACCAGGGAAGGGAAGGAGGGAGGGCTCCCGTCGGAGCTGGTCCAGCCGGGTCTCAGATGTCTCCTGATGAACGATGTTTGGACGGATTATGCTCGTCCTGCATGATGCTCATTCTGGTGCCCGGGCCAGTTCACTGCATCCGTAGTCCGTAGCCTCCCAGAGCATCAGAAAGGGAAAATGCATCCCAGACTGGAATGCTGCAGCTTCCTTTTTTTTTTTTTTTTTTTTTTTTTTTTTTTAGAAAATAAGAGTTTTAAACACAAATTTTGCAAGCAAAGCCAGGCCAGCACTACCTCGACTCTCCCTGCTTTGCAAACGGTACCTAAATCCCCTTTCCAAAGCTGCGTTGGATCCCAGAACTCTGCACACCCGCATCCCCGCTCACATGCAATGGCCACGAGCGCCCCTGCGATAACGCGTTTAATTAAACGCAGTCCGGTCGCAGAGCCCGTCCTGACACGTAGCCGGCATCGGAGGCACCGCTAACGAGAGAGAGAGAGACGTTAATTACCCA
>JAVCKT010010113.1:12957-24862 GCA_032273925.1 Rhynchotus rufescens | reverse complement strand
CATTAGGGAAGACATTGAGTCAAGTGAAACCTAATGCTAGATCACCTTGCACCATCCCTGCAAATACAGCTTACCTCAGCCTGGGTTCAGCAAGTACCCAGCCATGCCTGTGGGTTCTAGTACAGACTAATTGAAATTAATTTTTCCATGCATGTATAATAGAGTATTATGAAATAGCCGACACAAAGCCAGCTCATAG
The DNA here is from genome assembly GCA_032273925.1 of Rhynchotus rufescens. Classification (NCBI taxonomy): domain Eukaryota; kingdom Metazoa; phylum Chordata; class Aves; order Tinamiformes; family Tinamidae; genus Rhynchotus; species Rhynchotus rufescens. Next base: position 24,663 of record JAVCKT010010113.1, on the reverse strand, counting down.
CACTCAACACAGTCAAACAGATGTATCTAAGTGCCAGCAGGCTGTTCCTAGCAGATACTGCTCTGAAAGGATCTGCTGCCAATAAACAACACAGGTTTCTGGCCACACACTCTGTCTTGAAATGTTGGCAGTCCAAAGGAATCTGAAGCTGGAGGCTGTTGCAAGGAGGACACCATGTGGACAGTGTTACCAGTTCCCAAGGAAATAGGCTCCCACTCTGCTTGACAGACAGTCAGGAAGGCAGCAGAATTATGAAAACCAAATAAAATTGCAGAACATCCCAAGATTTGCTGCCTGAAGCTCAAAGCATCCTCATCCCTCACAAGAGGACAAAAGCTGACCTAGGAACAAAAAGTTTATCAGACTGGAAAGAAGTTGGACAGCAAATCTGTCAAGGCCCTGAAGAAGTACTATCATTATACCTGGTGACAGCAGAGATGTCACACCAGAGCCCGAAGAAAAACATCTCTTTCGCAAGAGAAGGGAGAGACCTGCACAAAGGTTCAGCTCTGGAGGCAGCTGAGGTAGCAGCTTTTGCCGTGCAGGCTGGGAACTGCCTTTGCCTCAGACAGCTGAGCAGACAGGAGGCAGAGGGAGTTTTCACCAGCAGGCAATGTAAGCAACCACGTACCAGTTCCTGTAACATCCTTACAGACAAGTACTTGAAGCTCTGTCCTTCCCCAGCCTGTGTCAAGACTAGAAAAAGAGGTCTGTCAGCTTTGGTGATAAGCTACAGCAGGGCGTGTGATAAGAAACACCAGCCCATACCTCATATCAGCGCTCTTAGCCAGCACTGAGCCTTATGGGCTCTCCTAACAAGGCACCAACCTCAGCAAAGAGGCACCGGCTTTCTACCAGTCGTGGCCACTCCTCTCTTTTCCCTGGTGCATCCTTGTCACCTTCTTTTCCTCTCTTACTATCAGCACTGTTTTCTGCTCACCTCCCCTCTCCCCTCAGCTCTTGCCTTTCTGCAAGCTGTCAGAAGAGGCTGCTTTACAAGGAGAGGCTCGGAGCCCGGCTGCTGGCTGCTTCACACACTGCTCACATGCACACCAGTCAGTGCTGTGTCACACACCCTTGCTCAGGCTGCGGTGAGAAGCCTCTTCGAGAAGCAGCTTCTCACATCTCCCTTCCCTGGCCAAACACAGCAGTACCACTAGCTGAGCACTATTAATACTGTGCCCTTAAAAGTTAGCTCCATTTTACTGCTGCTGGGCACTGGAAGTGGTTTAATAGATGCGATCAGAAAGTTAAGGTTCCCCTATTGAAAAGGAAAAGGAAGATTAAAAATTGGTATTTGTTAATAAATATACTGACAACTGAGATGCATGAGCCTTACCTCCTACAAAGTTCACTCAGCTCAAAAGCACTGGTGGGCATGGAGCAATTACATCCTGGCACCCCGTCTTGTAATTTGTCTGCCCACACTCCAGGATTTAGTCTGCCAGCAAGCCGAGTATGGTAGCGATGCTTCAGAGTATTGGCCTTTAAATGCCCTAAATGAGCTGCCTATAACCTGGCTAGCTGCTTGTGCTTTGCCTCCACATTACACCCCCAGACCTCCTACAGAATCATAAACTAGTCTCTCACTGTTCCTTTATAAATCAGGAATGTGAATGGGTTTGAAATCACTTGAGCTAAGAAAAAAAGGCAAAAAATGTTGGCACCTTCAGTATGAAGTACATTGACCTCCTGAGCTGAGTTCCCTGAAAAGCTAACGGGCACCACCGTATAATTCCCCTCAGAAAATAAGAACAAATTCGAACCTTTGTAAAAGGTTAAAGAGCTAGCATATTTTTTCCTTAGATCAGATTTTTTCACTAGAAATCTAATCTAACAAAATGAGCTGCTGCTTCAGATCATAGTACTCATATCTCCAATCATTTGATTTACCTACAAACCATCCTTATTCTTAATATTTTGAGTTAAGACACCAAAATCGATTCTTCAGACCTCAAAGTTGTCATCTCTTGTTCGCCACTCATCATCTGTTATGTCCACTCTCTATCAGTACCTAGCACAGGCACGCAGGGTTGAACCCAGTGTTCCTTATACAGTCCTACCTTTGGAAGGATGTCCCCACTTTATTCTGCAGTAAGTTTCTTCATATTCAGCCCTAGATCTCTGTTTCTATCTGTCCCACTGAACATTTGAGTCCAAGATGATTTTTCCAGATACATCTGCTGTATTTTTGGACATTGAAACTTAGCTATTTTCTTGCTTCATCTATTTTCAAATTGCCATAAATCGTTTCTTTCATATTACCCAGGTTTATTGTTCCTTTTAATTAAAGAGTCATCTGCAATCATTATTCATGTGGTATTTCACAATGGCAAATACTCAACATATAAAAGTAGAAGTAGGCAGGTAATGACATTTGTAGCATTTGTATGGAGAGGAGGAAAAGGGATTTCCCCACTTTGGGTTACCACAGTTCCCTGTTCAAGGCTGATTTGACTGCATGGGCTTGACTCCAGATCTCACATCTGATGATACATGCTCCTAAAACACACAATAAAGGAATGTATACAACTTCACCTCCACTAGCATATTACCAGCTTTGTGGGGTTTTTTTTGGACAAGAAATTACACTCTAGTACTGAACAAAATTTAATTTGCTGCTTACAGTGCATTTTTCTCACCTGAAGATGTCAGACAGATGAATAAATTAAACTTTGATAAGAGCCAGCAGCAAGACTTTTAATCAAAGGCCAATGAATAACATTAAGTGCATTTTGGCTTGTGCTCTAGGATTACAAAGTGAACGAGCACAATTTCTAGTCTCCCCAGGTGCGTCTCAGCAGGCACTTGATTACAGAACTATCTGAAAGTAAGAAAAAAAATCAGGAAAAAAAAATCATAACACACTCTATCTTACTTCAGTTTGAACACATGTAACTGAAGTAATTTTAATTCTGAGTAAGAGGCATAAAATGTAAGCACAGCCATACTGTGTCAGGCAAAAGATTTGGTTACTCTCATGTCCTTGTTGCTGACAGTATGTGGTAGCAGATGCCTTTGGAAAGGATTTAAGAAGCAAAAAGACACACTGTATTGCTATTAAATAACTCCCCAAAATATTTTCTTGCTGAAAGTTTACCCATCTGAATGAATGCAAACATTTCGTACAAGATGCCATGCAGAGGAGATGCCCAGCTTACCAGCAGGGTATATACGGCACCAGCCCTTCTTACTCCTTTGAGCAATCTCCTCATTTGCTGCCTTTGACCCTGGCAAGACTTTCTGTTGGAGCAACAGTGAATTTCCCTCTTACCTCTTCTGTCTTCTTAGACTTTTCTGGACCTCTTCTGAACTACAAAATAGCTTCTCAATGTGTTCTCCGCTGGTTCAAGGCACAATACTATTTCAAAATTTCACCCTATATATTTTGGTTTCCCTCACAAGACGCATTTAAGTCAATGTTTCATACATTGGAGAATCTAGAGGAACATTTTAGCATAAGCCTTTGATATAAAGCATTTTCCCAAACAAATTGTTTGACCAGTTTGATGCAAAAATCTACATTACTTTTGGTTTGTCTGTTTGGTTTTTTTTTTTGCATAAGACACTTTTTGTCTCTACTTACTTTATTTTCCATTGGCAAATAACCTTCCTGATCAGTACATTACCTGGGAGAGCTCCACCATGAATCAGAAAGAAAAATACCAGAAAAAAAAAGCATGCAAAGAAAACAAACAAACAGGGATCTTAGTATCAGAAAACTTGGCGAAATTTTCCTTAAGTGTAACCTCAGTGGGCAGCCTGTAATGGCAGGTACCTCTCTCCCCTCACTTCCATTAGCTTTAAATACTTAAGACTTCCTTCATTCACAGACTTTTTCTGTATTTCTTTTTCTACTTTTCTTTCTTTTGTGCTACAAGAACTATATTAACCAAAAAAAGAATAATAATAAAAAATCTGCAATTCTGGGACCCAAACTGACTATTCCAGGAGGAAACTGCAAGGAGGAAGGAAACAAAGGAGCAGGACCCAGTCACAAATCTTTCCCTGAAGTAAACAGCTGTGAGCCATTTTCAAACCTTTCTAAACTACATTATCCAAGGCAGTATTTCCACCACAACTCAGAGTCTGGAGGCTGTGGTTTATGCTGGAAACGAAAACATTGACAGGGTGGCGGGTTAGTCACTTCACTTGAAAGACGTGTTACATCCCTGCAGCCATCAGCAGGGTGGGGACCTTCTAATGTGGCATCTCATTGGTGGCGTAATGCACACATGTGCCTGGGGGCTCTAAGCAGTGGGCAGCAAAGTGATGACGACCAGAAAAGACAGCAGCCCTGGGAGGTGGGACAGGCAGGGCTGTGGGCAGCAGATTAGAGAAGCCAGCTGAGCCAACTCTGTTACCACTGGGTTGGCTCTGGGCTTTTTCTTTTGCTAGCAAGCTCCCTTCTGCTACCAGTTACTGTACTAATTCCACAAGTGGCAGGTTTGGTCTGAGGATCCCAACTTCCTAAGGTCCCAGAGGGAAAGTCGACATGATTATGTATCACAGGAGGCTGATCTTTATAAAACTAATGACAAAAAAAATCTGATAGTACATATAACATTGATCAAGCTGCTGTGTGATGCACTCACATGCTAGCAAATACCAAATTTAAATTTCTTTCTTCAACTTCAGTTTGACTTTCATCTTATATTTGGAAATTATTTACATCAAACTCAGACATTAATAACCCCAGTTTCAATGTGTTTCTTTTATACTTTTATTATTATTATTTCCAATTTTTCATCCAACTAGAGTGTCCAAATTCAGACAAGTAAAACTAAAGTAGGACCTTGAAGGTGCATTTTCCAGAACCAAATGACTTGATGTCATCAAACCGCTCGGAGAAATGATACCTGCTAGACTCTTGCAAGATCCTCTGTCAAATTTTACCCAAGTCCTCTTGGGAACAAGCATCATAACCATCCTGCTCAGCAAGGACAAGGAGGCTGAACACAGCACAGTGTGCTCATAGCTGGCAACCACAGTAGCTTGCTGTAGGTGCTCTCCAAGAGGAGGAGAATGGTTAATATCTCTGAAACTCTTCTGGGATCTTCACAAGGACCCAACCAAAAGTCATGGTGGTCTGAATCTCTGCTGGCATCCACTTTCCGAACAGTCCTGGGATAGATTAATATTAATATCCAGTCTAGGAAAAGAAGATTTATGTGTTTGAGAGGAAATTCACTGAGGTAAAAAGAGCTGTCTCATTCTGGTCTTGGATGGGTTGCATCCTAGCGTGGGATGGCACAAAGCCTGTACGGGTGGGGCTGCAGGGTGCCCCCCAAAATGGGCTCTGTGTTGATCGTTGTCACTCCCTCGGGGAGCTGGAAGGTGAAAGCCCGCAGCAGGTTGGCAAAGAAAATGAAGAGCTCAGTCCTTGCGAGATGCTCCCCCAAACACACACGGTGCCCTGCAGGAAGACGAGGAGAAGGTCAGTGAGCACCCAGGAATATTTTCATAATCACTTTGTTCATTCTTACAGTATGAAGGGGAGCTTTCTTATTTTCTTTCATCTTAGTCCTGTAAGAGAGATTATTAGCAGCTCTAACAAACACAAAGCACATTTTTTCTTAGGGAACAAATATATAAATATATATGTGTGTGTGTATCTATGTGCATGTATATATATCTATATACACATGTGTGTGTATATGCATATATGAAGAATATTACAGACAAAACCTCTGGAATACTGCAAACTACAACTGCCTAGAAAGTTCAGGAGCAGGGATGGGATTCCCACCTCAGTGTACTAAGAACAATTTGAGGTCTGACACCACAAAAATAAACATATGGTTTGGCAGATAGAAGTCAGCACTCTTTAAGATCCATATCTAGCAGTTATCTGAGGAAATATGATACTGTCCCATTTCTTTATTCTTCATCTAATCCACTGGTTTGGTTTGAATGGTCAGCACATTTACCTGCTGAAAATGGTAAGAAAGCTTCTCGATTTATGAAGTTTCCCTCCTTATCAAGGAAGTGGCCAGGGTTGAACTGTCGAGGTGTCTCCCATTGCTCAGGGTCATACAGGACAGAGGCTATATTTGGAATGACGATGGTTCCCTGCAAGGAAGAAACTGTTGGTTAAGTTCTGCCTGCTCTTCTCTCACCCATCAGTCTCTGTCTGGTGTGTTAAAATTGCTGCGTGTTGCCGTTTCTTTGCAAGGTGTGGTTAGAAGTCCATTTTCCCAGACAGAAAATGGCAGTGTGGGGGCATTTTCTTATTTGGAAGTTCCAATTCCCAACTCTGCAGCTACGTCAATGTGTGTTAATGGTGCAACTGCATTGTGACCACGTCTGCTACCAGTTTTGATAGCACCTCTGGTAGGATTTGTGGATATTTGGGTCCCAGCTATGGAAACTCACTTTCAGGCTTAAGAGAGAGGGAGAAATCCAGAAATCCTTGCAATATTTATCACTTCATTAACAACAATTTCTGAATCCTTTTTTTGTTAGTCCTTCAGGCCTTCTCCATATTGGTCTCGACTATCTTTGCTACCTATCCTATCCTTTGCTACCTGTCTGCTATCAGACAGAAGAAAGTATGAAGCCGTCACCACATCGTGAATTAGGTGGGGCCAGTTTCAGATGCCAGGAATGGTGACGGCCTCTCCCATCTCTCCCCTGCTCACAGTGTTTCAGGGTTATATTGACAATGGTTTATACATAGAAAATAGGTTATAAATCTGGAATAGAAGCTGAATATCCCTCTGTTAAAGAAAGAGTGGAGGCTGAAAACATTTCTGTACCTTTTTGAGGGGAAAGCCCAGCAACGTTGTGTTCCTCACACACACTCTGGGTATGCCAACAAAGACAATGTTGCTGAAGCGCTGGATCTCGTGAACCACAGCGTTTGTATAGGGCAATTTTCTTCGATCCTCATAGGAGATTAACTGGGAAGGTCCTAAAACAGTATCCAGCTCCTTCTGCACTTTCTCTGTGGAGAAATATGCACCATTTTAGGTGGGAAAATGTGTAAAATATTTTAACTGGCCTCTTTTCTTGGAGCAATGGGAAAATCTAGTATCTCAACAAAGGCCATAAAGCTGACAACCTACGGTTTAAAATATGATTTGATATGATTTAATGCCTGAGTTTAATATATACAAATCAAACAAACAAACAAAATTAAAAAAATGTAGTACAGAGGCACAACCAGGACTGTAGTGTTTCTATATCGACTCTGACATTTATCTCACTGTATGTTTTTTTACTGTATTTGGAGTCACTTAGCCCCAGATTTTGAAGGTATTTAGGAACTGCTTATTTAACTTATCTCAAAATCAGAATCTCATTTTCAGAATCGATCTAAATGCCTTGGCTATTACCTCCCTGTGCAAGGGAGGAGTTGAGCAGAGGCAGTCTGTGTTACAGCAACACTGAACAAACAACACATGAATCAGCTTAAAACCTTGGATGAGATCACAGGTTCAGTGACACGGCCTTTAGGGTGGCCTCGTCCGAGATGGGAATCAGGCATCTCCTTCTCTTTCAGCACCTGAGCACAACAGAAAGGCCACCAGCTCCAGGGATACCTGCGTCTCCCTTAAGCTCTGGCCATATCCTTTCTTTTCCTGACACAGCTATGACTGGAGAAACTCAGTCTGGATATACAGAGATATTCACTGGAATTGGTGCTAATGAGCTGAGCAATCTCTTTTGCAGCATTAATGACAGACAGACTTTGTGTAGTGCCAGCAGTTCTTGCCTTAGAAAACCCATATATGTATCAGGCAGCCATAGTCCTCTCCTTAAGCTTATTTCCCTATTTCTGCATTTTCTCTGTTCCTTGCAGATATTTCACATTCACCTTTGTTTTCTCCTAAGGTTTGTTTGCTGCTCTGTGAACAAACTGCAACAAACATTACCTGTTATTTAAATATTAGGCGCTAACACCCCTGGCTTGTTACATGGTTCATCACATGCACCACGTGTTGTACTGAAACCCAGAAGCCAACCCAGATCATTGGGTACTCCAGGGTGCCCCTTGCCTGAGCTTGCATGTGAGGCGCCTGGCAAAGGCAGGAAAGAATCACTGAGTTTCTGAATCTGCATGTGCCAAACTATCTTTAGTGCATCTCCGTACCTTACTCTTTTTTTTTTTTTTTTTTTTTTTTTATTCCTTACAGGAAGGATATATATAGAGAGAGTTGTCTCTACCAGGACGACACAACTTCCCTACGGCATTCTTCAGCCCTGGTTAGACTGCCAAGGTTAGACAAGGCAACAACTGTAAGGGTGAGTTGTAAGGAGTAGGTAGGTCAAATGTGTGTCAAACACAGCAAGGTGTGTTAGCACCCCTCATGCCTGAAACAGTCAGACAGGACTTTAGTTTGAGCTTTAACATCAGGCATCAGATTAGATCAGAGACTGAGACTCTGGCTTTCTCTATGCTACAGGCTCAGCATGCTGTTTTCGGTGCTTTGGGAGAATGAAAGCCAAGCTCAACTGGTGGCTTTTGTAGCTGCACCTCATTCTGTTTAGTCATCGTTAACATTTGTAGTAGCCACAGTATTTCACAGCAAATCTCACCTTGGATTTTAGGATGCACCACCATATAGAGCAGCCCCCAATACAAGGTCGTGCTTGAAGTCTCTGATCCACCAAGGAAAAGGTCATTTATAACATACACCAAATTGTCTTCATCATACTTGGGTTTGGGCCCATCTTTAGACTGTGGAAGATGATAAAAAATTGAAGTTAAAAAGCATCGAAGTTAGGGCATCGTCTGCAAGTGTGACAGTTATTATTTCATGATTTCTGTAGGTGTCATGTACAAGAAGAATATTCAAAATTACAGTTATTACCATTTTTGCAATTACAGTTATTGCAAAAACCTGTACCGCTGAGATCAGAAAAAGCCGCATCATTGCCTCTAAAATGATTATTTTACTAAATCATGTAGCGTTGATTCAGACCTAATGAGCAAGAGAACTCCAGAGCCTGTTAGCCAACATTACGAGAATGCGGTGGGCTGCCTGGAAGCTAATGAGCATAGGTAGTAGCTACATGGACTTTAGCTACCCTAAGAAAGAGGAGTTTTCTTTAGCTCCTAAAGATACCTTAAAATGACTGACTTTGAAGCAGAAACTCTGGTGCCCTTAACATAATCTCGCTGACTTGTTAACCCCTCTTGCTATGGAAAAGATATTGGGATAGGGTAGAAGAACAGTGCACTGTCAGTACATTGTGTCATTGAGTGTTTCTGAACAATTATTTCCAGGTCCCCCCCCAATTTAAGTCTAAGTGACAGGTCACCTGCATCCCAAACTGTGGAAATTAGAGGTAACAGAAGACATAAAAGGCTTGGGACCCTCAAATACATCCCATTTAGGACCCACTAAGGCAACATCTGAGGAAGTGGGTAAATAATATGTGATACCTAAAGTACAGATTCCATCATTAGTCAAATGACTGAGTAGGCTGAAAATACAGAGATGCAGATACTGAAAGAGAGACTGGAGCTGGATGGATTACCCTCTTTTAAATTCCAAGAGACTGAAGAAAGGCCTGGAAATCATTTGAAAACTAGAAGATCTCCTCAGATTTGGACCTAATGACAGGGCCTCCCATCAAGGGCAGATCTTCTTCAAAAGGTTGGAAAGGTCCCTCTTTCCTTAGGGAGACCAGCATCATGCATCAGCTAGATGCAATAACCAGTGTTAGAATGCACAGAAAGTCATGTAGAGAAACACGTCACCTATTTCTGGGCAATTATCTGTGCACGTTTATTTAATCCTGTTGTAAGAATGAAGCACTTTGCTCTGAGGTGGTCTACCAAAGTTTTCTAGGCTGAATGTGGAAACAGTCTCATATTCACCATGGGAGTGAAGTGCATACTTAGATATTTATGGAAAGCAGATGATGGCCTGTCAATTCACCCCCTTCTGTACTTTATGGTAACTCATTTGTGTAACCAGATCATAAAACCTGATGCTTTTCAGAAAGACATGAGTTAGTAAGCTCCCAGTTGCTGTATTCACATTAAGAAAACTATGAAATGCAAGAAACTATAATATAAGGGGGTTTGTATTATATATTGGCCTATTTAGATATAAGCCCCATGAATGTATAATCAGGCAGAACGGTCACTTACTTTCTCCATTTCAGCTAGGTAAAAGTCGATGAAATCCTGTGGTTCGTTTGGGATACCTCTCTCCACATGTCTCCTGATCTCCTTCCTTGCGAAAGAACTCAGGACATCATAGCAAGACAAGGCCTTTTTATGAGGACCAGGGAGGCGGCACATCAGCCAGGGAAGGATTTCATACAGCTGTGGAAGCGACATACAAGAGGTAGCATGAATTATCTGTCAGTAACAAAGATGGTTTAGAAACACCAAAAGGCTGAGCTGTCGTGTCTGGAAATATTGATAATGAGGTGAAAAACCTATAATTTCTCTGAGTTCATTTTCGTCCTTGTGGGAAATACTTTGTAATTTTGGCACGCTCCTGAATCTGGAGTCCCAAGAAGTGCTGCCAACACTCTGCTCATGCCAGAAGTTTGCTTAAGTAACACAGATCACTAGAAGACCCTGTTTCTGCACAGGCTGGAATCCCCAGCTCGCTCCCAGAATCAAAATCCAGCCTTCCTTCTACATGGCTACTAGAAATAATACGATAGCTGGGTAGTTCTCTACTGAGGATGAAAATTTAACATTCTATTTGCATTTGACAATTGCTCTGTGTTTAGGGAAAACTTATTCTTGCATCTGCATCTTAGTTTTTTGGACATATTGGAAAAAGAGCACATTATTTACTCACTTGATGAATGAAGCTGCCTGCAAATCTGAATAAATTCTCTGTAGCACTGATCAGCTCATGGAAGGTTTTGTCCTCATCAGAGAAGTGATATCCAAAAACCAGAGCACAAATTACATTTGAAATAGAATGAAAAAGAGGGAAAGAAGGATCCACAGGTTTTCCTGCAAAGACAGTAATTAATATTCACTCTTAATGCTTTCTTCGTTTTTTCCTTATTCATATGGGGCAAGATACTATCAGAGATTATGTAAAGTACACTTTTTATCCAGCTGGGTTGTGAAGGGAAATGACATATGGCATTAATATGTATTCTTGAATATAAACAGTGTTAAAGCAAAGCACACTGTTAAACTATCAGCTTAGAGCCTTTCTTGTGAAATGACATTCCGCAGCTAAGATCCATTGGAGGATGTCATATAAAATCTGCTGTCATCAGGTGAGTGGGAGAAGTCAGGCCATATGCAAAGCAAGAAATACCACAGGAGCTAGATTAACTGAAGAGTGACAGAAATGTTCAAAACCACAGAAATCCTAGGGGAAAAAAAATGAAAGACTTAGGGAAGGTTCAAAAGGCAGAATAAATAAGAATTGTAAAATATAGGAAATAATAAAATAATTAAGGGGTCAACTGTTAACAATAAACCATCAGATATTTGTCTGAAGATTTTTAATAGATACAGGACAGATGTCCATCAGAAATTATTTGGGTAGAAATAACCAGACTTGAATTCAAGAATGACCCAGCTAATATCGTGAAGTCATCTCCCTCTTTTCTTTGATTTCTTCTGCCAAAAGTTACTTAAACACTAAAATATCCTACACCGTTACAGGAGAATTCCTTAAATACACCACCAGAATATTAACAGATACGTTTGTATACATTTTTTAAGCTCTGTACTTTGTTCAACGAATCAGCTGACAGGTTATACAATCA
>JAVCKT010010113.1:0-12857 GCA_032273925.1 Rhynchotus rufescens | reverse complement strand
TGTCTTGCCCCAGACAGGTTATACAATCACACAGTAACTTAGTAGTGTTAGACTCTCTTTTTTCCCAGGGCTGGGTGAGATGACTAAAGAGAGACATCATCTAGCTGAAAAATGTTGATATCATCAGCTGGAGAAACTGAGAGAACCAAGTCATATCACGAGATCTCCTTGTATTTAGAGACTGACATCAGGCTCAAGAATGTCAAAGCTATTATAGTCTAGGCTGGAATTTAGAGAATTAGAGAGCTGATTAAGTTCTACCATACTCTAGGTTATCTATTATGGGCAGTGTGAGGACTCCCTGGCTATGCAATTCAGTGACATCGTATTGTAAACACAGTTAAATACAAGCCAAAAGAAGAGGGATTTCTGAAGTTTCCAACTTCACTACACTCAGACACAGCTTTTTAGGAAAGAAATTTGCATGTCTGATACTGGGCTCTATCTGCACTTCCTTGGATACCTCAATCTAGACTCATCCCTGCTCTAGAAAGGAGCACTGTTTGCACAAGTTTGCGTACTGAAGAGATGAAGCCAAGCTTGGAAAGCATCTAATTCCTCAAGGGAAACATACCTTTGAGGTTGGCAAAGAACTCCACCAAGTGAGAGGCCTCCTCTTGCACTCGATACTCCAGGCCTTTTTTCCCCATTCCTAGATTGCGGAGAGTCATTATTCCAAAGCGTCTCTGCTGCTTCCAGGAACGACCACTTGCCAGTATAATACCTGAGGATATTTCCTGACATATTAATGTTTGTCATAGACAAGAACTATTCATTTAAAAATACATTATAAAATACATAGAGTATATTGGAGAATGCACTGTGACACAAGTATAGAAGAAAAAAATATCAGTGACCAGAAACCCTAGTGAAATTTGCACTTAGTCTTTGAAAAGAGAAATCTAAGGGTTTTCTGACTGCTCCGTTTCCTCATGTCTTTAAAAAATAATTTAAGATGCCTTTTTAGGGATCTGCTTTAGCCAAACCCAGGTATTTATGCTCAATAAAGAAGTAAACAGGTGAATTTCTCTAGAGTGGAATTGCATACAGGAGCTGGCTATGTTTATAGGGATGTAAGTTCAGCAAACGGGATATTTCTAGGCAGATGATAAAGGTGAGGGTCAAAGCAACATTTGGAACCTCTGTCTCCTCTGGAAGAAAGATCACTCCCTTGGTTGTTAAACTGCCCTAGTGGTTACCTGAAGAGCCCTGTAGGTGATAGTTGACCTGGCCATAAACAAGCGGAGTTCCCTTTGGCATAGCAGACCCAAAGGAAGGAGGAGAAAGACACACAAGCTTCTAAAGTACTCTAAGGAGAAATGCAGTCTGATGCGACGAAGGCACCCTTACAATGAAAGGGTATTCATCAAGCATTTAAGAGTGTCAACTATCACAGCTATGAGACTTCTAGAGGAAGGTGTTATAAGTCTCTTGCTCATGGTGGAAGCTATTTGGCAACTATACAGTATATATGGTGGCCAAACACATAAGCACGCTTTGCATTTATGTAACAACACACAGCTCAATCGCACATCAGAACAGATTATTCTGCGAAGAAAGTGAGATCTGAAGTGATGACGCACGGCCAAGCTCTGAGCTGACCTATAAACGACCTGATATGATGTTTTTTCCAAGTGTGAGAAAGCTCAAGAAAAAAGTGACCATGGGAAACAGTCAACAAAGCTCACCTTTTCCTTTGGCCATTGCTCTGAAGAAAGGAGATACCATCCTCCCAGAAACATCTTCAGGGCGTGTGGTCATACCATCCTTCACTGCTTGAAACCCATTCAATATGATCACTGGAGTCCACCCAAACCACAAAGTATATATGTTGCCATGAGTTTTTGCCAGCTGTAGGTGGAAAAGAAGGTGCCAGAAAAGCACAGATGAAATCTCACACATCTCAAACTGAAGATGAGCACACTATTGACTAGCCAAATGGCCAGCCTTGTGTTGAGATCATCATCCCTATAGATATAATTGTAGCTGACAGCACAAAAAAAATAAAAAGATTGTTTTAAAGACTGTTTTTTCTTAGGAACTGGGCTTTCAGTAGCCAGTTTTATTTACCTTAGGGAAGTGATTTTCCCTTTCAAAGTTTAGGCTACTGCAACATTGCAGAAAACTTGAAATTTTAGGTTGCATCACATTCAACATCTACATTTGTACCTCGTTAATGCAACAGAAACACCCTGTACCTCTCCTGGGGCTCTGTGCTTCAGCCAGCCCTTCCTTTGCAATAGGAGACCAAGTGATTAAACCTGCTTCCTCCGAGCGCTCCAAGAGAGGAGCTGCAGCCAGGAATTAAGCCCTGAAGTGGCAGTGGGCTGCAGCTGAGTGAGGAACTGGTGTTTCCTCAGCCGACTGAGGAAAACATTGCCCACTGGAGCTGCCAGAAACACACAGTGCTGAAGCAGGGAGAGACGTATGACAGAGGAAATCCACAGGAAAGAAGAGCTTCCAGTGAGATTTGGATTCTGCTCCCACACACCCATGATAATAAAAAAGAGATGGTAGAAGATATTTAAGGTGCCACCAGAATTACATCCACTAGATCACACTAGTAACTTGTTTCTCCTTATAATCCTTTGGATATTGGCTTTATCCTTCCCTTCATAGCATTACTGCCTGTCAGTCTGCATTGTGAGCACAAAGATTTGTGCTTCAGAAGTAAAAAAAAAACATGTATGATGTGACTAACAATGGGGAGCCTCTCTTCAATATGGTATTCACCTACTGTAATCACAAGTTAGAAACCCTGTTACCAAGTTTATTTGGTCCTTAAGGGCATCAAGTTTCCCATGAAGCTTTCATATTCCACATAAGAAGGCTATCTCACATTAGAAATCAAGTTGATCTTTATATGTCCATATCTTGTCTGTAACTCTCCCGAGTCTTAAAACTTTGCTATCAGTATATCAGTTTCTTTTAAGATGTTAGCAAATTCACCAACTAGAAGTATCTGAAAAGAAATACCTCCATCAGAAGATCCCGATGAAACTGAAAGTTCAGGTGCACCACGTTTCCGAGCACGGGGAGTGGGGTGGGTCCTGGAGGCTGTTGCTGACATGCCTTTCTCAATTGGAGAAACTGAACATTTAACAGAAAAACGACCAGGGCTACAAAAGCTTGGCTTACAGTCAGCATTACAGAGCTTCTTTACTAGCTTGTTTCTATCTAAAATAACGTACTAGCGTTTGGAAAAGTTGGTCAACCTTCTTGCTCCACCAGTTCTCTCTGCAGACTGAGTTCTGAGGAGTCTCATTCCTTTCCCTCCCTCTGTCCCTCCCCTTCTTTATCGCTGCCTTCCCTTGTCCTGCACTCCTTAATGTCCCCTACTGAAGTGCATCAAGCCAATCCCTAACCAAAGGCACACAGCAACCACAGTATAAAAACGTGGAAGCACTTGAGCTCAAGCTACTTGTCCTGGAATCTGTGTTAGGAAACCGCCGGTGTGTTTTGGAAGGGTTGGTGTGGAAAGGCATCAGGGGTACGTCCTTCTTGACCACTGATTACAAATGAAACATCTGCCTTGGGAAGCCTGAAACCATGCACAGTTCATCTGTGTATCTCAAACTCATTAAATCCAGATTACATGTAAGCAGTAAGTTAGATTTTCAGATTTCCCTGCCAGTAGATATAAATACTTGGCTCACGCAGGCAAAACAACAGGAGGTGGGGACAGTGCATAGAATTAGAAGGGTAAATTGTTACATGCAATTTCTGAAAAACTTAAGTGTTCAGTCTATATTTTTCTACAGTAAGGCAGTAACAATAACAAATTAATCCAGTGAGCATTAATGACACAGAGACAACACTTAAAAGCTGCATTAAATAATCAAAATCAGAATATAAAAGTATGTTATTATTTAAAATTTAAAATATAAAATTCTAAATTTTAAATTTTTGGAGTATGCAACCTAATTAATGACTTCATTTGCCTTGCTTTAGTTCATACCTTTTGACCTGAATTTCAAAATCCTAGATGTTACGATCAGCGGTCAATAAGTTTACAGCACACATGGAATATCTGGTCTCTGCTAACTGAGAGATTGACATCTCATATGAAATACAGAAAGGGGAAAGTAAGTAATTGGTGCCAATTATCAGAGAATCTGATCTTGCATTGCAAAGAGAAAGCGTCTACACTAAAAACTGAAGTACGAGTCTGAACAAGATATTGCCCTACCCTCCACTGCATACATAAATGCAGTATTTTGCAAACTGGGCAGCATTAAG
This sequence comes from Rhynchotus rufescens, assembly GCA_032273925.1. NCBI lineage: Eukaryota > Metazoa > Chordata > Aves > Tinamiformes > Tinamidae > Rhynchotus > Rhynchotus rufescens. Next base: position 8,618 of record JAVCKT010010113.1, on the reverse strand, counting down.
AAATGTGACTCAGTGATATCAATCCATCTCCTTCATCTGGCCAGAACTTTGCAGCTATTGTAGTTACATTCAAACCTGCTTTACACAACGAATGCAATCTGGAAAGGTAGTTCAGTTGTGACTCTGTGCAAAACCACCGAGTGGTCCTTGTGGCAGAGTGTGTGGGAAGGGGCTGAGGTGGGTTTCGTGGCACTGCTAACACCACTGTCAGACATAGCAGCCCACTGTGAAGTTGGAAATACTGCAACAGAAATCAACAAAGTAAAAAACAAGAAAAACAGTGTCTTCAAATCAATATGCTGAGTTGAAAAATGAGAGAAAATTAATTTTGTGCAGATAAAGTCAAGAGGAATGCTGAATTCCATGAATCTAGTGAATAGACCAAATTCAATTGTATTCATTTCTTGCTTGGTCAAAATCCTCTTGCTTAGTCTTAGACATTCCATACTTGGTATAACATTTTGACACCAGTGAATGCAATTCACTTTTTTTCAGACCTAAGTCAGACCTAACTTCTGACTAGTGTCAGAAGCAGGATGAAGCAAATGAGAAAGTCAGTAGTTTATCCTACCAGATCCTACCCCTGCCTGCCTGTATTTTTAGTTTCTCTGATCTTCAAAGCCCATCTGTATAAACAGTTACTTACAACAGTGCCTGATATCACCAGACAAACCGTCTAGAAAAGAGAACCAGGCAAAATGGTGCCGGTGTTGGCACAGGCGGTTCTTCGCTCATGCCTCCTCTTCTGCACATACAATTGACAACATTTGCTGAATTTATATTTCAAGAAGGAAGATCAATTTAAAAAAAAGAAAAAAGGTTCCCAGAGAAATACTTTTGTTTTCCTATGATGTTTCAATTTTGTCAGACTGCAGGAAGTAAAATATTTATTTTCATATCAGTTCAGCTCAAAGTGAAACCCAGCCTTTAGACCAATCCATTCTATGCATTAATTTCCTTAAAAAAAAATCATTAGTTAACTTTCTGAATTAGGGCATTTCATTACGAATATTATAAGACTTTAAAGTTTCATATTAGCCTTCCTGGTTAAGAGCTGAGTAGAAACCAACTCTGTTCCAAGAAAAATCCTTATCAAAAAGATAGCAACCCAAGCACAGGGCAGTCCAAAAATGGATTCTGAAGTGAAAGAAGAGTTGTTTTTAATGGAAGCTATCAAGGAGTCAAATTTCAGTAAGACTTTTGATATATGTAAAAACAAACTGCAAAGTAGGTTTCACAAAGATTAGTATAATGCTTGCAAAATTAAAGCTATATGAGTAATGTGACAGCCAAACAAGCATGATCCTGATATCCTTGAGCAAGTAAATGTTTAATTTCAGCTCTTGGCCATCAATACTTACGTACTAAGAACACATTTGGTAAGAGGAATTAGGATTTCCAAAGCAAAAGGACTGTTCATGGACGAGGAACTGACTGGCAAGCAGTTTAAATGAGGCTTCAATACACAGAAATAGAAATTATACAACACATCCCTACTGCATTTTAACTCATCACCTACAGTTACTGTCAGAAACTTGCAAAATTCACTAGCCTTACATCTGCCTAGTAACTGTGAATACTAACAACAGGGTTGAGGTGGTAAAAATAGAAAGAAAGAAGCAATGGATTTTGGTATTAATGCCCAAAATAAAGATGACAGAATGGTGCCAGATATCCCAGACCCTAACTGAGTCATAAACTTTTCTTGTAGAGAGGCTGCCAAGGAGTAACTTGACATTCTCTGAGTGAGATCACCACTGGAAGATCCTCTGTGGATGATTCCTCTGTGAATTGGGTGAGTTTTGGATGAATTCCTCAGGATTCAAGAACATGCAAAATAGCTGAAACTTGTCTGTAATTTCCCTAAAACAAATCTGAGCATCAAATTCACTGCAAATAAAGTCAACCCAAAAGATTAGGAAAATCAACATGAAAACATTATTGAAAAAGAGGTTAGAGGATAAATTTTAAAACATGAGAGAAAAACAGATTTTTTATTTAACAAAATAACATAAAATCCACATTCTTACATCAGAATTCTTTTTGCCACTTAGTAGGTACTGCATCATTGCAGTAAGTGATTAAGTAAGGATGTACAGACCTGTGTGAACAAAATTAAAACTTCAAAGCCCACAAATGCTTTTCAGAGATACCCAAGAAGAGTAGTAGCAAATATCTGCCTAAAACAGCAAAATACAATGCTAGTATTGTCAGCTGAAGCACTTTATCCTCTCAACCCATACCAGTGATTTCTTCACATCATTCTCAAGGACTGCCAAGCAGAAGGAAAGCAGTGATGACAAGGCTGGCAGAACACTTTTAAAAGGACCTGAACAAACACGCTCCACAAGAGACTCCCATAGTTAAGCACCTGAAAGTATGTGTCATAATATCTTGTCCTCAAAAGAAAAAGTGACATTAAAACCCAGGAAAACTACAAATAAAGGACAAATAGCTAGGTACATGTTAAAAGCTTGTAATGACCATACATAAAAATACTTTTATTGGTATAGGAGTAGAGAAAATCCAGCAGAACTGAGGAAAGGTTATATTAAAATACAAACACAAGGATATCATTACCATAATCTGCAAAACTGATAGGTAAAAAGTGCTAGGGTATCACTGCAAGTGTGATAGAGAAACTGGATGAGGTAAAGTCCAAATAGAAATAGAAAATGACTGCTGTAATTTTCAAAATAATAATAACCCAAAAAAGCATTATATGGCAAAAGCAATTCCTCTACAATCTCAAAATTGTGCAGATTTAAGAAAACAATCTCTGACATAAAACAGATCACATAGTAGTTATTTGAATTCTTTATTTGAAAAGATTACAGGTATTACAGGGCTTTTTGTATAAGTAACTAGAACAAAAATAAGCTGAACGAAAGATAAGGAACTGTATTCCTACATGCATTTTTAAAGTGTTCACGGAGATCTGCTCTTGACTCATTCCTTAAAATGTTTTTCAATTACCTAAAACCATTGATTTAAGAAAAACTAAAAATGCTATGTATAAAGCTTCTAGATTTCACAGATTTTGAGAGAACAATGCAATTTAAGAGGGCAGATCACAGACAGAGATGGCAAACATAGAGTCAGATCAATATAAATACGTACACATTGTGCTTCAGTACAACCAAATGTAAAGGCACGTTATCCAAGTGGGAAGACCTAGAGTTAGATACAACATCCTGGGGCTCTGCACAAAGTGCAAGAATCTTCGTACCAAACCTGCCTCAGCCACCTGAGGGCCAAAGATCAATGAGCCTCAGTGCCACTGAGTGAAACAATGATACAAATGATGATGCAATGATGCAAATGAATACAAATGATAAGCAATGCTTTATTTGCTACCTCATCGAGTATCTCAGAGTGCTTTATCATTATTAACTAGATTTTAGGTTTACCAAGACAAAGATATCTATTCCTACGTATGATGGTAAAAAATGACACAGTGCTAAAAGATTATTGTTATTTAAAATGTATAATGGAGCAGACTTGGTAATAAGACACATATTAATAACTCTACGTTTACAAGCCAGGAATTTAAATGATAGTCAGCTGCAAAGCATAAAAGGCATAATCAGCCCAACTCAGCAATATATTGTAATTACCACACTCAGCTTGTAGCAATACATCCTCCCGGATTAGTGTACGTGGAGCTGTTCCTCCCCCATTACCTATATCCACCCGACACTTCTCAATGTAAATCCTTTGCAGTCAGGTGATTACAAGTCTCTGAAGTTTTTACTCAGGGTGTGAGAATAAAGCAACAGGAGGTAGAAACCAAGGGAAGGCTAAAACAGAGGGAGCCCCATGCATGTTACAGAGAGACAGGATGGTTTGTAACCACCAGAAGCTAAAACATCCTCTGACCAAGCCTGCAACTGGATCTGGCAGTTCAGCCTTTAATTACACCATCAGTCCAGTTTTCTGTCCTCACAGGGTTCCTCTCAAGCAGGGCTATTTTCCCTGAAATTTCAGGTTTGACAGCTTGACTCAACAGTCTAACTAAGCCTCTAAAAATGGTTCGAATAAAAGACTTAAGTGAGATTTCTGTATTTAATTTTATGTATCTCAAGGGAAAAAAAGTCAAGCAGCAGCATGAAACTTGCTAATCCTCCATCACACAGTGCTCCTGAATCTCTAGCTTAGTGGCACAGGCAGTAACCTTTTTGAGATATAGCATAAACTGTGTTAAGCTGCTAACAGAAGAGATCTGTTTGGCTGGAGTAGCTAAATCTAGTTCATGTCTTTCTCCCCTATATTGGGAGATTTTTGTTCTGCAAGGAAGGCTGGATGATGGCAACTTATACCGCAAAGAGCTCATATGAAAGAACAAGGGACTGTGGGTTACACAGCATGTGTGGGAAGAAATTCCCTTCACAGCTGATCTTCCAGCGTGAACAAGCCCTGTCACCCTTTCTCAGTCAAGTTCTTTATTGCTTTTCTGCTGACTCCTTGGGGCAGGATTTTGAAAAGGTAGCCTTATATTCATGAAAATCTCATCTACAATTTGTAACAAAAATGAAATTGCTTTTACTGACAGAATGAACTTGTAACTATGCAAAACAAGGATCTAAAAAGTTTTAGAAAACCCAAAAAGCTATTTATATTTTCAAAAATAGATTTGATTTTCTGGTCAAACTTCAAGGAACTCTATACTACAACATGAGGTTGAGCAACAGCACAGAACTGGTGGACCAAAGAGCAAGGAAAAACACTTCTCAGCTTAGCACGGTAACAAAGTTTTTGCCTCCTTTATTGTAGGTCTCAGTATAATTGTATTAAAACAAGCAGTACTAGCAGCATGTGTAGGAAGGCAGCATCCTAGCATGTTTTATTTTCAAACTAACGGAACTATTCCAGATGACAGACCAAATTTCTTTTTGAAGCTCAATGCAAGGTAGATAGCAAGGTCATCCATTAACAAGGATTGATTTTCCCATGGTAAAGCTCATCTCAGACATAACATGGAAAAAGCCAAGCCTTTAATTATGAGCCACGTGCTACCACAGCACTGTGTCAGTGCCCACTCTGTGAACAAACTCACATCTGAATTCTGATACTGTTGTGAAAAGATAGAGAATAGCAAGATAATATGCTAGCTAGAAAAACACAAAACCACTTGGAGAGCTGTCTTCAGGAAAAAAAAAAAAAAGCTCAGAAATGAAAATGAATGAAGTACTCATGGTACTCAAGCACACAGGACTCAAAGCTATACAGAAAACCTGGGCCATCCGAAGCGCAAGGTCCTCCAGTCCCACGGGATCATGCAAGCAACCGTGTGAACAAACAGTAAGAAAAGTTCAGCATGTCTCCTAATGAATAACTCCAAAGAACTTAACTTATGACCATGAAGAATCTTAAATGAAGAATTACCTAACACATGAAAATTCCACTATGCAGCCGTAACAAAGCAGATATTTACAGTTGCTCCATACAAGCACACACAGGAAAAATTGAGCAATAGTCCCGGTACAGAGGTGTTAAATTACACTCCTTGTGACCTGTAGTTACCATAAAGCCATCTCCTCAACTTCTGTGCTTCCAGGCTAACCCATTCTGGAGTCAACTCTCAATACTGACCTTTCAGAAGGAGAACATGGAAAGGTAATCTTTTTGTCGCTATACACTGCCTGAGTGCTGGAGACATCTTCTGCCATCTGATTCAAGGAGGAGAGAGCTCTCTTTGACCAAATGATCAAAGGCAAGTAATTCTCATTTTTAACTGATTTTACTTCCACTCCAACACACACACAGCAGCTCAGATGCAAAACTGTACAAAAACCACCAACAGTTAAACTGATGAACAACAGCCAGGTTTCTTTTTCTATTTAGCACTTCTTGTTTTTTTATTTTACTTATAGCAGAGCCTTCCCCTCTAGCTTGGCAGTATTTAACAGTAGATAAAGAGAAGAAGCAAGGCAGATGGAACAAATGTTCCAAGCCTAATGGATGCAATTCCCACATTACTTTGCTTTTACAACAACTAGGTCTGGTCTGATGCCACTGTCTTACCTAGAGAGGGTCACGGTTAGTTCAAGACATATTAATTGATTTTACAATTCCCTTCTGTGGAATATTCCCTTCCTGTATTCCCTTCTGTGGAAGAGGTTATAAATACAGAGCACATGTGGACCTCTTACCTGGATCAGAGGGCAGAAGAACGTCAACTCCACGGTGAGTAACATCCATGTACCTACCCTAGGAGCCACCACAGGGACACTTTCACAAAGACCCCAAGAATTAAGAACATTGTGTTGCTTTAGAATTTCAGTGTTTGTGTACAGCAGTTTCTTCTCACCCTCAACCAATCTAATATTCACAGCAAATTAACGTGCAATGAAGCCCAGAGCAGCAGAGGGAACTCGGTGCCCTGCCAGCTCCCCCTTGTGCTACGCTGCTCACGGCAGCCCTCGCCACGCAGACAAGGGCCCTTGCAGGGATCTTTGCTGCCCTCTGCCTGGTTCACCAGGGGATGCACTGCTGAAAGACAAAAAGTGAAGGATTTAGTTTGGTTTGCCTTTTTCCTGCAGAATTCCTACTTCACCCATACTGAACTAAACAGCCTTCCCTCCAGCTACCACTCATATTTCTCCTGGCCAGTGCCCAGGAATAGTCTCCCTACAGCATCACGCTAAATCCATGCATTACCACCAGACATTGAGATTTAAAAGGGGAATTCCTGCCAAGTTGTGACCTTGGCCATCATGACTCAGGCTCAAAGATAAGCCTGGAATTCTATGCATGTCTAACAACAGGTGTCATAATTCAAGAGCGGTCTCTAAACATATAACATGATTTTAAAGTGCAATATGGTCTGCATTTCTACAAGACATACTTTGCTGTCCCTGAGTGCTGGAGCTAATGATACCCTATGATCCCAGACGTGGTTGCTAGAATATTTTACCTGCCTAAAACCACTCCAGAAGGAAAATATAGTTTCAGATAGTCCCTCTCAGAACTTTATGAAAGAAAACTTTCTATTTTTCCCACTAAGTCTTTATTCAAGACAACCTAAGGAAAACCTAAGGAAAACATTTTAGTTCAGATATTGAACTTCAATTGGAAAACTCTGTCTGATTGAGTCACTGCAATGATAAAAATGTGTTTTTCTGCTAAAATGTACTGCTGTGTGGGAAGTATAATGCTCAAGATCAGCAGAGGGGGGATGCAGACTCAGAAACCTCCATCAGAAAACTGGCGCTCTGGGAAAGAAAGAAGGAAGGAAGGGAAATATCGAAATAGGGGCACCCTCATCTCTCCATCTCCTGTATCTTCTATCAGTAGATCCAATGTGGAAAATGTCAGTGTTAAGTGCATGTCTTGGGACTGTCTCCTCATACCTCATCCTTTCCAGTCAATAATCCAAATCACAGCCTTCCCACTTTCATAAAGTAACAAAAACAAATAAATTTGCATTGCCTTTAAGCATCTGTGAACAAACTTTAGGAGTAATTTTTTTCAATCAGCTTGGGAACTGATAGCATCAAGAGAACAAATCTTAGTCATGGTGTCTATTTAACCATGAAGATAATTACATATGGGATGGTACCAGGAGCAGGACAGAACCCTGTTCAGTGCATACTTCCAGGTTGACAGAGAACCCTTCGTAACGGTTTCCTCAGAGTTTGTTTCACCAACTAGATTCTTACCGAGATTATGTCAAAGCTGCATTAAATTACGTTAACAGCTCCTCTCCTAACATACCTCGTTTCATGTCATCAAAGAAAACTAAGTTAGTTTGATGTTATTTGATGACTCCCGCCTTGTCTGGTTTCCTCCTAGTGCTTCCAATTTGATGATTTTTGCCTGGATTCTCTGAGAAGTGTGTCGCGGCTGGCTGATTTATCACCTTCCAATTCCCTCTGTCTTTTGAAGACAGGCAAATGTTTGACCTTTTTCCATTCTCCACCAGTTCTCATAGATAACTGCTAATTGCTTGAGGTTGATAGTGGCCTCTGAGTACCCTAGGATGAATCAGCCCAGCAAATTTGAAAATACCAGATTTATCTAATTATTTTCTAACCTTTTCTTCCTAATCTAGACAAAAATCTTACATGCATGTCACTGGGGTCAAATGCATCATCCTCCAGGTCACCATTGCCATTTCTATGGACAATCAAAGCCAAAGAAGACATTAAATAGTCTATTCAACAGAGAGGCTTCCTGACATACTGAGGCTGCAAGAAATCAGCACTTCCCTTGGTCCTCATTTTACTACAAAAATAAAGAATTTATGTTCTTCATTACTCACAATATTTATTTACAAAGTAAATTTAAATATCTACTGACTGAGCAAATATTCCAAGAAATACATCAAGAAGTTCTGGATCTCAAAATTTTCATCTCATCTCGATACTCACTGGCAAATTCTTTAAGGAATAAGATAGTGCAGAAGGATTTAAATTATGCTTCCGGCACTGTGCAGACACTGGAATATTTGATGCAAGTGCTTCAATGCAAGTTTTTTTCAGTGTACTCTCTCCTGCCACCAAAGTGATGCATTTCACGTGTTCCTCTTGTTCCATTACAGCTGTACTTTCTGTACTCCCAAGTGTTCCGGATGGGTTCAGGGCTCGGCAATTGAAAGCACACGCACTGAGAGCAAA
>JAVCKT010010112.1:3454-14413 GCA_032273925.1 Rhynchotus rufescens | reverse complement strand
CTCCTATTATAAGTTACTCTTAGTAGCATAACAATTACTCTAGAATTCTGTTATTCATGCTCTTTACTCTTCTGTGGTCCAGGAATTTAGTAGTTTCTCGAAGGCAGTTGTGGAACTGAGGAAGAACTTTGTGCTGCTTGTAGTCCAGGTTTTTGTTGAGTCGAAGTGGCAATGTGCCCTTAGTTATGGACAGACTAGTGTACTAAGGAAGGAGATTTTTTCCCTCCAAAGATCTGAATTTTGTGTGTCTCATTTCAAAAGGTAAGAGAATGTTCCTGAGGTAGTAAAGGTGGAAGTTTTGTTGAAATCACATGTGAAGTAAGACTTGGAGAGATAGTGGAATGCCTAAAGTATTTGCATTTTAGCCAAAACTACTTAGTTACAAAAAATATAAAAGTAGAATTGGCTATAGATATGGCAAAATATTAGTTTTATGAAATAAGGATATTTTACAGAAAGAATCAAAGAAGAATCTTCTTGAAAGCTGCCTCTGGAATTCATTCTCTCAGAGCAGATCCACTTCAAAGTTAGGTCAGACTGCTTAAAAATAAGTGACTTCTCATAAAAATGATGGTGTAAAATCAAAGAATATTCAGACATGGACTGATAAGGGATCAAAGCATGGCTCAGAGAGATTCAGGGTCTGCTGTATGAGTATTTTGGGTGTTACGGGTATCTTGCTGGTGGTGTGTATTTCTAGCAGTATGCAGCAGATAAAAGATGTTTCTTTCATAACATAGTCTGTCCTAGGCAACTTCTGCAAATACCTACTCTGTTCTTAATGCAAACAAGCATGTATAACATGAGAGCCTTTGGTGTCAGCTTCAGAAGTAGGCTTGTTCTCTGCTCTGGTTGTGCACAGCTGGGCTGGTGCCCTTAAGATACCTTGTTGTGTGGCTTCAGACAAGATTACAAATCCCCTCTACACCTTCAAAAGACTTTTGGCAAATGAGCTTGCACTGTGTTGTTGTTGGTTGGTTTGTTTGTTTGTTTTTTGTTTTAATTCTTTAGTTCTGTCCATGATGCAGGGCTTGTTTTTATGCACTACGGATGAAGAGCAAAATTGGACTTGGCATGGGGAGCAGCTTCCATTTGGAAAGCAGTGCAAACTTAGCATGCAACTGCTGACATCATCAAGCAGGAATGTGTATAATTGGAGAGAAAGAGATAAGCTGTTCATTATTCTATAATGGGTACTTTTATTCTAAATAAATACTACTCTGCATTCGGAAAGATGGATTATCAAGGCTGCTTCATGGAAGAAAGAGATTGCACTTTGGGTTCATCTCACCTAACTACAAATCAGCCAAGCAGCTACAAATCAGCTGATTTATAGCTGAGCTATAGACTGCCCCCATAATTAATGGAGAAAGAGATACTTTCATGCCATGTTAAGATCAGGAGCTGCCGTCAATCACTTTCTGCTGACATCTGCCTCTCACCACTGATGGTAATGAGTGTCTATATAGCAAACTTAGGCTGTGTAGTTACTTTTCAGATGGCTGCGGTTAAGTGAGCCAAAATCTGTCCTGAGCCAATGCCTGCTCTTTGAAGGTTTGAAAAAACTTGCAGTGACCTGGGGGAAATGGCCCCACAGAAATTCCTTAGTCAAACCTGAGGAAAGGCCATAGTGTTGTGATAGAAGATCTGTCTGGAATGTCCTGGAACCATCTGTCTGGAGGTTCACGTGGAAGCCAGAAAAAGTGATTAATGTGGGAACTGGAACTCTAGGTTCTCCCCAGAATAGGAATTCTGACTTACCTATTAACTCCACTCAGCAGTCCATTAAAATGGACAAACTTACTCATATAATAATGTCCCTCTAGTAACTATGACTACGTGATCCCAACTCTTCATCTGTATTTCAGCTTTCTGCAGGAGTAAGTCTGTTCAAAACCAGGTTATGCAGTTTGGCGTACATTAGATTGCCAAATGCAGAATAAACTTCATAGATGTCACCCTCAGAGCTTCACTCATGTTTTGTGTATAATCATTTTCTTTGCCATAGAATTGTTGGAAGTAACAAGAACGTTCTTGGAGGGCTCTCTCTGTTTTTTTTCCTGGATATTTCACATCTCAAGCTGTTGATACATCATTTAAAACATACACCAACTGCTTTTGAGTAAGCTCCTGGGTTTAAAAGTAAATTACAGTAAATCACAAATAATTGGTATTCAGCACTCAAATAGCAATTTCACGCTATGGCTTATCCCTGTGACACATCTCCCTAAGGATCTTGAGTACCTCAGAATATTTATCCCATCAAGTTCATGCAAACTATTTAAAATTACCCCATTTCTAGCTATTATTAAGTGTTGTGACATGCTACGATTTTTCTCTGCATTTTTTTTTTCTCCTAATATTTCCCATAGGAACGACACAGTCGGAAGTCCCTTCGAGCTTAAGAAAGGGTAGGTTTTAATGAACTGCCCAGAGAATGGCTGTTGCTGCTCCAGGGGAGCTACTAGGTTTCTACAGCAGCCCCACAGTGGCCTGAAACAATGAGGTGTTTGAGTCTAAATGGATTTTACAGTACTGTATGTGAATGTGATTTTAAAACTTCTTACAAAAGAACTTTCCCACCTTATTTTCATGCATGTTCCATGTGTGTTTTACGATTACTTTTGTCTCCTTACACTATTTCTGACAATACTGAAATATTTGCTGAAGCCACTTGATTATTACTCTTGCCATAATAATAATAATAAAAGTATGTCCCATGGATTGTAGTTACAGGGCCTTCTTAAACACTACCATAGTAAATGGGAGAGTATCACAATTTGAGTTTGTTTTTAAGAGTTTATTTAAGGGCTTGTTTCATCCAGATAGGCTATAGGTATCTATTTAATGTGCAGTTGTTTCTGGGAAGGTAAATGCAAGGAGTTTCTCGCTCTGCTTCCCCCAGCGCATCTGTTTCCTATAGACTCAACTTTCACACTAGCCTGAAATGTACCTTGTTTTGGGAGTATTTCTTCGTTAGTTGGGGTGTGTGTGTGTGTGTGTGTGTGTGTGTGTGTATGCAACATGACCAAATTAATCTGCAAAGCAAAGACTGAATACTTCCCAAGTCCTGAGATTTTGAGAGAGTAGCATTGCTTCCATGCTTTTCTCTTCCCCCCCGGGTCATTGCCTAGTGTACAGAGGCATTTGTAGGACGTATCTAGACAGCAAACTAACAAACAATTAATTACTAATACTACTTTTATGTCACCTGTAAATTGTTCAGAAAATGGAAGCATTACCCTTTAATTTACTTATCTAAAACTTATTTTACGTGCTGTTTTTTCCCTTACCTAAATTGGCCAACAATAAATGGTTTCTTCGACCAGCATAGCTGTCTGTGATATATTTTTATGGCTCTTCATTTTTCAATAGATTATAGCAGAGTAGTTCTTTATAAAGCTAATGGTGATACAGTCTGTGAGCTCTGGCTGCAGGATTACTTTGCATGGGCTAAGCATCACAGTGTTAAAGAGGATAATATTCTTAAAAAAAAAAAAAAAAAAAATCATTGTCCTGGTATTTCTCTTGCCTGTATTTCATCCCCTTCTAAGTTGTCATTACCCTTAGTAAACAAAGGGTGGTTCACTGTGGTAAACGCGCTCTGTGAACGGTCTTGCAGTGTGACAGCTCTCAAGATGAAAGGTCCCTCCTGGCACTGACTGTAGCTGGGCTTGATGGGGCTGTGCGACTGTTTGCCTTTACCACTCAGTGGGAATGTGCCTGTGTAACTTGTCTCCAGTCGGTATCACCAGGGAGTTCTGGCTTCTTTCCAGCATCTTCAACATTTGTATAATGTTCCGCGGCAGGAGTTCTTCTTTTATCTGCAGCTCAGGCACTTTCTTCTTGCTACTCTACAAGATTATCTCCTACCACTGGCGACAGACCTCGAATCTCTGTTCCTCAGATTAAAGTCTGTAAAAGGGTTTGTTTTGAAATGTTGCTGCCTGGTTCATTGTAATAACTCTCAGGTCCTTTGCAAGTAAGAAAGATCGGTTGGGAACCAGATTGCAAAATGTGCCTTGGTAAAAGGTGGTGGCAGTCTCTGTTAGGAATACTTTTTTTTTTGCACTTTATTCACACTTTGATTGCTAAAACACTTGTTCATTCTGTAGACAAAACAGAGCTACCAAAAATGTAAACTGTGTCCAGTGACCTAGGAATATGTTGGGTTTCAGTTTTTTCTTTTTTTTTCTGGCAATTTTTTTTTAACCTGTGGATAGGCAGTCAGTAGACAAAACTCAACATTGTTACGTTGGTTTTTCCTTTTAGGGAGTTCATGGCAGATATCACTATGCTGCACAGTTTAGCCTAGGCAGCATGCCTATAATCTGTGAACAAAGCTTGGCTTCTACTGAAAATGAGAAATTAAATGAATTTTATTTTAAGATTTTGGGGAGGTTTCTACTTCGTGACAACTAATACAATTTTATCATCATTAGAAATTAGGAATAGTATAAAAGAATAAAATTGTAATTGTAGAAATCCAATCCCCCTTAAAACAAAAAAGGGCATTGGATCATAAAAATTATAATCCAATTTTAATACCTTTTTTCAATTTTTTTTTTCAGGACACCATTTAGAGTAACTTCATGAAGGGAATGTTGCATGGATGCTGTGTGGCTAAATAAATACCCAGGAAAACTACTATCTTTGCACTTGTCTCTATGGCTATATTCCAGTGGGACTTATACTAAGGAATCAATCTGAATCAGAATCCCAGTTTATTTGTTGATGCCTGGAAATCTGGAAATCAAGCAAAAATACTTGCATGTGTTATTTCTGCTGTTTATGTGCAAAAAATAGTATTTTAACCGTATATTTTTGGTTCATTCATTCAAATGAATGTGACTTTCTGTGAGGTCAGACAGCTAGCTGTTTTTCATGTTTCTTGAAATACAAAGTATTTTGCAGTTTACTGAAGCGGCTTTCTAGTGAACTGGCTAAGAGCCTGAGGATGGGGCTTCCTTTTGACACAGCTAACTGAAAGCATGATTAGAGGCTCATTTATCCAGTGATAAAACACATTCTATTAATGATGTTGCAAAAAGAAAAAACTTCCAGCCAAGACAAGCTTTGAGCAACAAGTACCTCGGTCTGGTGGAAGCCTTGGTAAAAGGGGACGTGGAAAACTTCCTGGCTGAGCGCTGCAAAGCTCCTGGGCTCAATCTGCATTACACAGGGCCTAACTGGGCATAGGCACAAAGTCGCTCTGGTCTGTGGCGGGTGTAAGTTCAGCCACTGCCCTCAGCTGCTGCCCACGAGAAGATGCAACACTGAGCTCACTGATGAGTGCTGTAAAGGTTCACTTTGCAGTAGCGTCACCTTCTCTTACTCCCTTAGAGACCTCGAACTCCCTAGAGTTCATTATCTCTTCTTAACTTGTAATTTATAAAAGGTTTTCATACGAGCAGACCCAGCAGGAAGCTTTTATTTCCTTCTTGAGTTTGATTATATTATTGTTTAAGATCAATGATGAGATGTTGCTTTGAATTCCTGCAGTAAATAGTCCTGCAAAAAAAACCCTCACTATAATTAAGTTTTTCCTTACCCATAACATTAACTGCAGGATTAAGGATCAGTCTAGCAGTTTATTGAGTATTTATGCTCAAGTTGCTGTGGACTGTGAGCTCCCACAGATGTCAGCTGGATTTGAATAGCGATGGCTGAATTAAGTGCCGCAAGAATATTAAGAGTAGATTTTTATAAATCAATCCTTTCTTTCTTGCACTGATAGTGGTTGCTGCCAATTATCATATTAAGTATTTCTTTCATTAACCTGAAATTGCTACCGAATTCCAAATGTATAGATAAATTTAGATTTCACATGATTCTAATTAAGAAAAAAATGGTAAATTTGGGTAAATTTCCAAATATAGTTGAAAATAAAAATCCAATTAGTATGTGAATATAACCTTGTATAATTTAAGAAGAAACCTCAATTCAGCATTATTGTAGTGATTTTCTTTCTTTTTTGAAACAAAGTTTTAACTTGAAATTTTCAATCAGTTTAGCCAAGGCATGTTAATATTCACAAGAGATATGTGAAGTTTGAAACAGAAGTTAATGACAACTGTAGGTAAACACACAATGCAGTACTGACATGTAACTGTAGGTAAACACATAATGCAGTACTTGACATGTTTACTTTGAAGTGGTGACTGCAGCTAGAATGGATTTATGTAGTCCAAAAAGGAAAGTCAGGAAAGAAGGAAAAGGAGGAATTATTTGAGAAGTCTGTTCAATAAGTTTATTTTATTGAAGTTTAAAATATGAGTTTTCTAGAGTACTTTATGAGCTCCAGTGGTAAGCAAACTCTGGCAGAGGTGAATTAACAGTAGCTCTTGAGGCTGAGCACCAACAGAGAAAAGAACTCGTCCTAATATTTGATTACAGAATTTTAACAAGGTGTTCCTTAAACTCCTAGAGAGCTGCACTTCCCCTCATCCCCTCCCCACATATCCCTGGTTGACAACACTTTCATACATCTTATTCATGAATTACGGGCTGAAATATATTGCTCTGTGACTCTTCAGTGGATGTAAATTAGGATAGTGCCATGGAGGTTCATTGAGCTACGCTGTGCTCCAAATCGTTTAGGATCTGGCTGTTTGCGTGATTTGGAGCTAAACTTAGGTGAATAATGCTGCCCCTCAACCCACTAAGCAAAACAGAATAAACCCTCAAAAAAATCACCCTTCAACCCTCCAAGTTTATGTGTGTTTGTACCCTACAAATTTATATGCATTTTGGAATGAATTCTTTTGTATTTTCTATCAGTATACGCTTTGAGACTTAATACGAAAAAGATTGAGAAAGCCAACTATCAGACATATGCATGAATAGTTAAATAAATTAGCTTTTGAACTTGCCCTCACACATATTTATCTGGAAAGTGCATGCACATGTGCTGAAAAGCAGAAGTAAGTCCATGGCTGGTTAGATCTCAACAGCAAAAATTGATCAATATTAATACGTGATTAATTCACAGAACACGTAATTAAAAAGAGTAAATACAAATAAAGAATACTTTTGAGGAACTTTTGTTGAACTTGTCACCATCCTCTCTCTCTATAAAGAGTTGCTGTGTGAGCTGATTAAATTCTTTATCTTTTCCAATAACTGGTTAAATGTAGTTCTCAGCAATGCTGATTTAGCGTCTATAAAAGACAGGACTTGCGCAAAAGCATGCCAAGATATTGGTTGAGTTTGGTGGGTTTGGGTTTTTGTCTGTAATCAGTTTTCCAGAGACGAGATGAAGTACTGTATAGGAAGATGTTAAAAGATCTGGATGTTACTGTTTTATAAATAATGGTAAAATCTATACCATTTTATGCAGGATGTTTTCAAAGAAAATGAGCAGTGGTGGTCTTAATCCTAAGTCCCTAATTAGTAGAAATCATCAATACTTGTGCTTACAAATCCTGACTCGCACAGCAGATGCAAGAGTTAAATCTACAGATGGTAATTTTTTCAAATATGTAGTTGGCAAATAACGATCAGTTATAACCCCTTTGGACTTGGAACTTGACCTTTATGTTCTCAGTGATTGAAGACCCCTAAGTCATTAATTAAAATAAAAAAGCTTCTTCTATGAGTTAAAAGATAACTTCATCAAGTCCACCTAATTGAATTCATCAGGTAATTTTTGAGCATACTGGGTGCTTTAACAGCTAATTGAAAAACATCTGTGGACACAGACTTGGCAAAAAATTGTTGTTTCCTTCTGTGCAATGATCTGAAGGTTGATGGAGCACTTGTGACACTTCAAGGTTAGCCCTGCATTAATTGTTTCTGCAACAGGTTCCTCTGACATACAGGAAGTTAATATTCACACTGTCAGTGCATATATCGATTTATAAATACACTTTTCAGCAGAGCTAATAATTTTATTAGCTTTTGCACAAGATAATCAGTGTGGCAGCAGGTAATTCGTGAATTTTACGAGATTGTTGGATTTCTAACTGTCAGGGGAGCTGCAGACTGCATGCACATGGTAATGCATGCATCACCACATAATGACTAACGAGGCAAGGTAAAGAAATCGAAATTTTTTCCATTCCCTCCACATGCAGCTGGCGTGTGATGCCAGATGTAAAATCATTGATGTACTTGCCAAGTTCCCAGGATCATGTCATGATTTATTCAAACATAGACAATCAGGATTAGGTCAATCTTTTGAAAATGGTCAGATTCAAGGAGACTGGTTAATAGATTAGTAGGAGCATTGCTTGTAAATAAAACATTGAATATATATTAAAAATGAGATGATTATTTACAGCTTGCCTTTTTTAGGTCACAGTTGTTCTCATCTGAAGAAACAGCTAATGACTACAGTTTTTAATCCCCAAACTCCGTCAGAGCCGCTATGTAACGAGACACACAATTTCATAAGAATTATAATTGAAAGAACTGTGGCATTTTGAGAAAATAATAAACACCTCTCCCAATGTGCTGTGCAGTGTTTTATATAAAACTATTGTCTGAATATTTGAGAGTCTTTTCTTCTGTTCTGCATATGATGCAATGAAACTGATAAATTATAACTGGGGGCGAGAATGAGGTCAACGTATCAAACTGGAAAGGTATCGCTGGCTAATTAAAGTGTGTCTGGCCTGATAGGACTTGGAGCACGTTGATATGCAGAAGGAGCCATTTAGAGAGTTTGGGTCTGATTGCAAAGTGCAGGGTTATTGTTAGTGCCTTGAACTGCTCAGAAGCTATATATGTTTTCCTCACAGCAAGACTTTCTTTATGGCTTTCGGAGATTCAGTACATACGCAGGGACTTTTTTGCGCCCTGGAGTCATGTGTGTTTCCAAACTAAACATACAGGTATGGGGTTTGCTGAAGCAAGAATAAAAGAATTCACTGTGTTTTACTTTCTTATCTTTTTAGGTGAGAGAACTTAGTGACAAATTGCCCGGCAGAGCACTACCTGGAAAAGACATCTAAGTTGTCACAAGCGATTAGAGAAAACTTGGAATTTTTCTGGAGGCTCCTTCCATTTCCTCATGCTTTCTTGGAGCAAGAAGACATTGGGTTCCCTCGAAGGTATTTTGTTGTTGTATTATTACAAAGAAGTGCTAAAACTGGCTTTAACTGGCTTTAAAGCAGTAGACATTACAGGTAATAATGCTGATCCCCAATACCAGAGAACTGCATTGGAGATTTGTGCCATAAACATGACAGTGAATAATATTTTGTTTTAATACCGGTGGTGAAAGTAGAACTTTGGGGTCTCTGGTAGTTTTAGGTGAGATGCAGTTGCCTGTGCAATTTGAGCTGCTTGCTGTGTTTGAGGAGACTCTCAGCTGATTGTCATTGATAGGTCACAACCACTGCTATAAATTCTTTCCAAGTCAAGACACTGAAAAATAAAATGTGTTCATTAGCTTTTGCATGAACTTCAATATTTTTGTCACTTTGTTATTTTCATGTATCTGAATTGGTTGGTTTATAGTGTCACAACTGAATCCTGAAATGTAGGAAATCGGGCCTACTTCCATATTTCAGTTTATGCAACTAAATTACATGTATTGAGGTATAACTGATGCTTTTTTTTTTTTTTTTTTTTAGATCTCCCATAATAAACTTTGATTTTTTTGGCCATTTTCAAGAAGATTTAAAAGAGTAACACAGGTTACTGTCTTAGCAGTAAGAGAGTAATAGAGATAGTTAAGTGTTTTCGTTCTATGCTGAACTACAGTAATCTAATCTAGAGTCAGTGGAAGTAGTCACCTCCATAGAGGGAAAGAGATTTCCTTACTGTTGCATTTGCTACATAGACTTAATACTTACTGGACATAAAAGAAGCTCAGTCTCAGGACACAAATACACTAGGAACCAGGTTTTCCTAGCTCTACCTCTTATTAAATTATTTATTTCAGAAAAGAAAGCGAGTTCCAGGGACAACTGTGACATGCTTAGAAATCCTGAATTCTAATGAGACAATTTCTCATGGTAAGTTTTTCTGTGCTTGCCAAATAACTTTTGCCTCTTTTCGTTGTCATCTATGTAGAAGTCCTGCTAAAATCTCATTCTTGAGGAGATGAACAGGCATAAATTCTTAACATCACAGAAGAATTTTAGCTTAAATGGTTTTTCAGAAATACAAATAGTTTTATCCACCGCTTAGTACTGTAATTCAATGACTAATAATATCTTGGATGATTATGAGAAGGAGAAATATTACTTTCAAATTCCTACTGCATGACATAAATTTTCCTTTTTAACCATCTTTGTTATATTTGAGAAGAGAAACAGATGCGTCATTACAGAAGAATGCTGGCGAGATGGATGTGCCAGAATTTGTTTGTATTAAAGGTTGGCTCTCCACTTCGACTGTGTCATCCTCATTATTTTTATTTCACAAAGTTGTTTTGATTTTTGACAGCCCTTGGTCAATTCTTACCATTTATAAGTCTGGCATTGCTTGCATCTGAGCTAGGCTATGGATAACATGCAAATTTTATTCTTCATTTTTAATTCACAGAATTTCTTTTTAATTCACTTGTTTTAATTTATATAAGCCAAATAGAAGTATCACCTGTTTTAGTAGATCAGTCATGTGATTCCAAGAACAGAAAACGAACAATGATGTTTGTAAGGATCCTATAGCGTGTTTATGCCCTTATTACTAATTAGCGAGGGATACATGGTCAAGAATGATTACTATTTGTTGTGCGTACTGTAACCAGATGAAGACATCTTAGTTATTTACAATAATCACTTCAACATTTTTCACTGTGAACTTGGGGCCCTTTCATGAACTCACAGTATAGCTTGTGCTTCTTGCAAAACTCAGAAGTCATGCTCATTTGTCTGTGATAAAAATGTGTGTTACATTAATAAGGAATTTTCCTTGACTCGGTTTGATTGTATAGAGCGTTTTATGGTATGAAATGTTTTTGTGTATAGCTAGGGTAAACTAGAGAAGCACTTTGTGTGAACTCTTGTT
>JAVCKT010010111.1:1312-20606 GCA_032273925.1 Rhynchotus rufescens | reverse complement strand
TTTATTTTATTTTATTTTATTTTATTTTATTTTATTTTATTTTATTTTATTTTATTTTATTTTATTTTATTTTAGTGTATATGCATGTGTGTGGGCGATGAGCTGGAGGTCTAATTAATGATCCTCCCATCCCCTTAGTCTGTCTCCCAACCCTCACCTCTGCTCCTGAACTTCTGTGGGCCTTCATGGAGAAAAGTGTTCCTTAAAGTGAGCAATATTCTTTAAATGGGCTTTATTCCAAAGACTCGCCTTCAAACTAGGGCATGTGACAGGAAAAATTGGAAATGCCTTTGACTTGAGAATAGCCATTCTGGGCAGAAGTCTGGGCCAACACTTGGTTCAACTTGACTTAAAAGTACTTTGATAAGCAAGAAATGCAGCCCATTGGTGGACCAGGGTGGGATAAATTGTTCCTCCTTGCTACTCCCTGGCATGTGGGGCAGACTGTTCGCTGCACACAAGGCCTGGTTGCCCTCCAGCAGTACGTGGTGGAGAAGAAAAGGGTGGCATTTTTGGCTAGTTGGGGTGCTAGATGGCCACCATGGGGAGCATCTCACCTACGTGGACGGGGAGCCTGCTGCCATGAACAAGCAGCAAGGGGAGAGGCATAGACCTGGCCAAAACCAAAGAAGTTTAATTTATATCTTCTACATTATCTTGACAGCTTTATAAGAAAAAATGAGGGAGTAATACTGAAATAATATAATATTTATAAATACACATCCATTTTCATGAGGTTTTATCTAGAAGTATCGTCATACTGATATAGAACAGTTCTAGGTGGAGGCAGAACATACAGTATAAAATGCTAAGTTCATTTTTATTAATGACATTACTTATTTATATTAAAGCTGACCTCAGTGTTGGGTCACCTTTATAAGACTGAGTTTCTGTGCTCGACCTCAGAGTTTAATCTACTGGAAGGCTTTCCAAACTGGGAGATTCCTTGGCATCCTTTTCTTCCTCTTCCTAAACACTGCTGATTCCTGTAGCACTTTTGCAGTATCACAAAGCTGGGAAATGTATATAGTATGTCAGAGATGAGGGCTGGGATGGGGACCGAACCTTTTCCTTGATGAGTAAGCAAGATTTATGCCTTTTTAAAATGAAAAGGATATTATATTTTAAAATGTGAAACACATATATATGTCTGTCTGTGTGTATGTATGTGTGTATATATATTCAATGATATATAATAGAGCTGAATAAAATTGAAGTGAACAGATGATATCTCAAGTGAATAGAAATCTGTCATAGTTTATAATGAATATCAGGTAACATTCACTTGCTGCTTTCTTTTACCTGAACCTCTTCTCTGTCATTAGATTCGCAGCAAGGTTGTGCTGTTAGTGCAACGGCCTTCCTCTCCATTTAGACCTCTCTAGATAAGACTGGCATTTATTTTATGTTTAGCTGATAAACACTTGGTTACACTGATCAGAAAAGTGTTTGGACTGAAACTGAAAGTTGGCCTATAATCCAATAACCAACATGCTTAGGTAGAGTAGCTATCGACTCTGCAACATGCCGAACTTTAACAGGTAAATTCCTTATACATTTTCCCAGGAATGCAAAGATCTCTCTTGCTTCTAGCGGTGCAGAATCTGGCCTATCAAGAAAGCAATATGGTTCCCAGAGGGCTTAGCCCATTTGCAGATTTATGGGGTTAACTCCCTTGCAGTTTGATTTAAAATATTGTTATAATGGGTTCTGTGAATGTTTCAGGTGATTCATTACGAGAGCAATACTGAGTTTTACAGGAAAATCACCAACTGTTATTTCCATTCCTTCAGAGCTCTTAAGAGTTATAGGCTCTTTCTGGCATAATTTGGAAAACAGTGTTGATTCGCTCCACTTTAAAAGCAGCTTTAATACATGACAGGAAAACGTTACATACCAACTCTCCTTCCAGCACAACTGCCACTTCTTGCTTCTCATGCTTAAAATGAAAGATACTTGCAAAATTTCTGCTATCTTGGGCTTGTTTTTTGCATAGCAATGTAATTAACTGTCTTAAGAGGGAATAAGATGAGAAAACAAAGTTGGTGAAGTCTGCTGAGTTGCAGCTCTGCTCAAGAGCGGAACAGTTGTGTCAGTGTCTGAGAGACTTTAGGTTACATAAGGCTCCAAGTATTGACTAGGGTAAGGGAGCAAAGACTCAGCCCACTACTTTTAAGAGGTTTTAAGAGGTATGGCTTATTTTTATGAGACAAAGACATTTTTAGACAATAGGGTGACATCTGTGGTGTGAACTCCTTCTGGTAAGCTCTGGGGTAAACACTTAGGTGACAGCTGGACAGACTGAAGAAGGGTAGCCCATATGTGTGTCCTCTCACCAGCACAAAAACTGGTGGGGTCTCCAAGTGCATGCAAGGAATAGAGCTGATCAGAAGCTAGGACGGAGCAGACTCACTAATTTCTCTTTCTAGAAGGAACCCTGTGTTCACCCACGAGGTTCCCTGAGCCAGTGCTAAACACAGCAGTGTATCTACAGGTGGTATGATGGGCCAAGACTCTAGGTTAGCTCCTCAAGGCAGGCTGTGGTGGTGCAAACAAGCTCTGTCCCTCGTCAGGTCTTGGCAGCCTGGGCCCAGTGCCATGAGCAGAGCAACAACGTCCAGTCCTCGGTGGCCCTGGGATCTCTGTAGCGTGGCCCATTGCATAGTGGGGATGTCTACTTCGTGTTTTCCTTGGACCACTCATGCTCGAGCTTTTCAAAAGACTAAAAAAAGCCTTACATTTGACAGGATGCACTAAAGTCCAAGATGAAATTATTAACTCCTCTAGTGGGTGCTTCCATATATCTCAGGATACTAGAATTTCACCTAGTTCTTTTCTGCAACATGGAACTGACCCAAAGACTGCTGCAGCCTTTGGAATTATTCCAGCGAATTCAACGTGTTCTAACTCAGGTTTTGAATCAAGCCTTTACCTTATACATTTTTGATTATTGAAAGGAGCCTAATCCCCTCCTGCCTCCATGCACGCTGATATGGAGCCCTCCACTTCCATTGCTTAATGCTGGAGTTTGTCAATCCAGATGAAATATGAAACATAAATCAATACAGTCACTAGTGTGTTTTTCTAATGGGTTTTTGGGGATATGTTAGTGGGGACATGTGGCACAGGCTCAGGACAGAATTGATATGAATTATCTCTAAAACTCACACAGCTGTGAGAATGAAAACAGAGATATCATCCTTCAGCTTCGAAACAGAGGTCTCTGTCCCCTGAGCCACAGGCTGTCTGTCCAGAGGTGGAGAGTGACTCATGCACCCACAGATGAGAACCAGCATCCCTGTCCAGGTACATACCCCAAAGCTTCATGGAAAAGTATCTGGCTGACTGCTAAGGTAAAGAAAATCAGACATTTCACTGACAGTTTTCACAAAAACAACAGTGGAAAGAAGAAAGCTTGGGTAGAGGTAAAATGTTTTTATTTCTGGAAGCAGCAGAGAAAAAGGAAAGATGGAGAGATGACAAGGTGAACTTGCAAAGCAAGGGTGGCATTTGCCCTGTGAGCCTGAGTAAACACGGGGAAATATTTCCTGGTACCTTGGGGAAATCTCAGTTCTGTGTCTCTCAGCAACCAGGAGGCAACAAGTACACACCAGTGAGAGGAGACTGGCACGGTACCAACCCCTGCACACAGCTCCAGTTACTTTGGCAGAGCTTTGGGAGCTTAGACCTGAGTGCTGAAGATGGAGAAAACCCCAAGAGCAACCGATGATGGCAGCTACATGCAGAATTACTTAAGAAATACTCGCAAATTTCCTTTACAGTATCATTTCAGAAGGAAGATAGAAGTGAGGTGTTGAAAGAGGAGTGCAAGGGTTAATCACTTTACAGCTATAAATAACATGAGGTCCAGATGACTCTGGAAATACAGCTTCCAGCTATGCCTGACTTAATATCTTTACTCTTGGTAGTGTAATAAGATAATTCAGCACATTGCCAAGGTATTTTGCAATACACTTCTCTACAGCCTGCTTCCAAAGGATTGTACAGTGAGAAGGGGTAATTCAGAAAGTGATGCAGTATACAGCGTGCTGAGCTGCTTCAAGACAGGAATGCCAGCTCCCAGGCAAGTCAGCAGCTTGCAGTCTTGGGTCTTATCCTGTTTTTTTTTTTTCAGTCTTCTGCTCCAGCGTTTCAATTCAATACTCACCAGAATCTGTAGCTGCATGTTGCAGAGAAGGGCAATCTTTCTGATGACCTGAGCAGTAAACTAGGAAATCCTGGGTAAACACTTGAGTCTCTAATATCCTATTTAATAAACTGTCAGTGCAGTTAATATTTCTTTGTGTTGGGGCCTTTAAATATCACAAGAAAGAGATTTATTTCTCTCTTGTCTGTGGAATTTCATAATTCAGCATTAGTTCTTAATATGCTCCAGTCTCTTCCTGTTCTATATATTTAAATATCCAAGTTCCATATTCTAGAAAATTGGACTGCTACTACTTGTGCCATTATCGAGGGAAGAGCCAGTGTGTATATATTGAAGGTTACTGATGAGGGACATGCCTGCTCTCCACCACAGGAGCTGTTGGCTCACAGTTTGGTTCCTAAAGCTAGCTCAAAGACACAGGCACCCAGTTGCTTCTGCTGTTGCTTCCTTGTGACAAAAGAAATGATCTTCAGTATTAAATGGAGTAGGGTCCTCTAAAACAAGAGTTGTGAGAGGTCTCTCATTCCTCAGGTTAAACTTCCCTGGATCTGTTCCCACCACTGTCAGATCATTACAGGTCTCCTAGTTATTAAGTGACTTGTTTATCCTTTTTTTCTGCCCTGGAAACCTTTGAATTAACAACCTAATATCTACTTATTTGGTCTTATGTTATTCACCAGTATCTGTTAATCCATTCATTCTCTTGCTGTTACTGCACTTTTTCATAATTAAGTTGGTACATTTGTACAACATTTATATATCTTCAGTTTTCAGTTTGTCAGGCGGACATAGACAAAGTCTTTAGGTGTCCTCTTATCCATTCAGCTTCAAGGGAGCCCTTCTCTGATACCTCAGATTTGCCTTTTCTGGATATGCATGACTAATATTGTACACAGTATTGTAGCTGAGTTTTTTTTGCTATGCCTTGTAAATTGACACTTATTCTTCTATTTCTCTGCCTTAAATACCAGTCCACGTGTGTCCTATCATCCATTTGCTCTTTCTTCCTGGTCATAACACTTCTAAAAACTCAAAATAATTCTGAGTCGAGGTCTTTCTTCTTCCACCATTACAGCAAGACCATGTAATATTCCATCATCACATGATCTCACTTTTGATTTGTTTTGCTTCACTGGATTTCATCTTATTTCCCTCACACGGACAAACTCATGGACGAAAAATCTATTGAGATCTAATAAATATAACAAATCTACCTTCTGGCTCAGGCAGCCTCCGAGGTGTGAATTCTCTTAGTATAGGTTGATGTTCTGGGAAATTATGATTATATACTTGCCTCTGCTTATACACAATCCACTACTGACCATAATCAGGACAAGATGCATCTGTGGTCTGACTCAGTACTGACTCAGTACAGTTTGTCTATGCTTATCTTGGCCAAAAGACCCAGATTTCGCATTTTCTGGCTTCTTTTTAACTTTTGAGAAGCATTTAGCCAAAATTTCTCATTGCAAAATCAGACGGGCCTGTCTGGGACATTCCCGGGTGCTGGACACAGCATCACCATGTACTGTGAGCCCCTCAGCTCCTCATGGTTTGGTGACAGTCACTCCTTGAGAGCCCCTCCAAGCTAACTGACAGGAGGCCAAGCAACTTCATGTCTGGGTGAAGTTCTTAGTTCTGAGCTCTATGGGTTTCCTTGGAGAGGAAGGACAAACTCTGGAGAGCCAGGATCAACGGCCAGATGGGACCATCACAGAGCCACTGCTTGGTCTGTCATATACATTTGTCCTTAGACACTTGGATGGGCTTTCTATGTGAACGTATATACATGTGTCCATATAGGTATGTGTGCATATAGGTATGTGTGCATATGTGTGCATATAGGTATATACATGTCTATGCACAAAACATTCATCATAGCAGAGTCTTGATCTTGACTGGCACTTAATAAAAAATAAATGACAAAATATTAATAAGAAATAAGCAATTGTTATAAACATTCAAAAAGCCCTAAAGTGAACGAAAAATGTGGAGACATTAAGAGTGTCGCAGGAAAAGAATGTATTTTTACACAGAAAAGTAGAATAATAAATTACATCTGCATGCAGCTTACTCATACAGTTCTCTGTGTTATTTCATTTTTCCATTCGCTTATCCCAGACAGTTGATCAAGCCACTTTTGACACTTCCTGGATTAGTTGGAAGAGGAAATAATGGATTATGATAATCTTTGTCTAGAAGGGGTGTCTTGTAAAGTTATCTGCATTGCTCCAGTAACACTCTAATGCCCCTTAGCTCTGAAGAAATAGATGGTGCGCAGGCTTGAAAGCCAGTGGAGGAGCCCTGCACAGCGCTGCTACTTTAGAGGAATCTGTCAGATCATGTTAATACCTTAGGATTCTTGAAATCAAAGTCTAAAGTGACACGGCCAACTTAAAATTATACATGCACCTGCAAAATATGTACTTATCACAGTGGAAACTAATATACAATGCACTAAACAAACGTGGCACATTTTTTTCTCTCCTTTGAGGGAGCTATTCACTTTCTTCCTCTCACTGAAATATAAAAATTAAAGATTAGGAAAAAAAAGCTAGCAAATACAAATAATGTGATAAGATATTTTAAAGTGAATACCAGAGCTAGTGTTCCAAAACTGTGCTATTGGGACTTGAATTTTTTGAAGTTTTTCTTCACTAGGAATCATGACAATCTGATAGTGACCAGTGAAGTTAGCAACAAAGCGAATTTAATACCATGATACAGCTCTTTGATCTGAGGAACTGCATCCTTTAGAAAAATGAATGGCCTTTGAACCTCAAAATCCTTTCAGTATGGGCATAGGAAATGAAAATTCTTCTCTAAAATACTGTTTTCTTTTCAAAGTGGTTGTCAAATTATTTTAGAAATCAGCCTAAATATCTTGTGTAGTCACATGCTCTTGTCAAAAGTTGTTTTGATACGTACATGATCGGCTTCTGAAAATAAATGCATCTCATTTTCTTCAGGCAGTCAGTATACTTCACACTTCTAAGTGTTTTTATCATATCATGATTTTTTTTCAAATTCTCTTGCTTTTTGATGCATTTTAGAATTAAGATGCACAAGCCCATATTCATCCACTGGATGCACATGGAGGTCTAACCAAATGCCCATGGCAGTGGGGAAGAAGAAGCTGTTCACATTTCTTCTGTCCTGTCTCTGTGTTTTACCGTTCTCTATTCTCAAAATTGGCGAGTGAATTCTTGAAACCATTTAATGACCAAACCTGACGAGGGCACGTCACAGTGTCTGTCTCCATCATCAAACATCTGTCTTGCCTGTGCCATTAGACAGGGCACAGGCTTTAGGGCTCACCCTGCTCCTACC
Source organism: Rhynchotus rufescens (assembly GCA_032273925.1). Lineage (NCBI taxonomy): Eukaryota > Metazoa > Chordata > Aves > Tinamiformes > Tinamidae > Rhynchotus > Rhynchotus rufescens. The sequence goes on along the minus strand of JAVCKT010010111.1, from coordinate 13,108 downwards.
TTTGCTACAGAGAGGCAGAGGAGCCAGTGTCCCATTAAAGAGCTGTATGCTTTTATATGATACAGGGAAGAAGGAGGAAGGCTTTCCGGATGCAGCTGTCCCTTGCAGTAGCTAAAAACCAGCCAGAATGACTGTATCCTCGCATGAAGCAGTCAACAAGCACAACTGGAATGTAGACACTGGCATTCGGTGTCCCTTTTTTGCCAAGGACAGTCACCACTCACAGGAGATTGTCATTCTTTTCTCCCTCATTCTTTCTTTTATTAAATACATATTCTGAGAAAAAAAAAAAGGAAATAGATAAAAAAGTTGAGAATAAAACTAAATTTTTATTTTTTATTTTATAACATGGGGCTTTGTAGTTTTGTTAAAAAGAAGAGGTTTCTTGGAGAAAACTTTTTTAAAAAAGAAAAGCATGATATTTTCAGAGTTTCTCAACAAAGAGCAGTAAGCTATGTTGGCTATTTGAAGTTCTTATTTTTTTTTCGGAGCTGTCAGGAGCCTATTTTGAGCTGTGATTTTGCACTGTTATCCACAGTGGGACTTTGGATGAAGCAGCTCTCCTAACCTTACTTCACATTACTGAGTTCTTGAGACTTCCACAGAGATTTAGGAAGAGGAACTCTCATATAAGTTTATGTATATATATAGGAATAACATGTTCATGTTTTCTAATAATTATATAGTAAGTTTGGGGAATAAAGCTCTTTATTTAGACTGCAGGTGGTAGGGGTACATAGAAAATCTTTGCCATATACAGAGGGTTTTTTTTTGTTTGTTTTGTTATTGACCAAATACTCTGGAGTCCCTGATTAATTCTCATGTAGTTATCAGTCTTTTTTTAAGTCTGGGAAAGAAGAGTAGTTGCCAAAAAAAAAAAAGGTTTTGTGCCTGATTGGTGGTTTTTCAAGATGAAAAGCTGCTACACTGGCTTTGAATTATATCATAGCTTGCTCAGTACTTAAATCTCTCAGCAACTTTACCAACTATTTAGTACGTCCAACTTTCTTGTGAGCCTTTTTCTTTATCTTATGCCAGTGTAAACCAGGAGAAACCTACACAGCTCGGTGCCTGACTGTGCAAGCACAATTGCTCTGGTTTTTGTGTTCTTCCACCCCAGTACTGCACTCTTCCTTTGTATGATCACAGTGAATCCAGTATCTTCACCAGATGCTGTGTATATATATATATATATATATTTTGGTAAGATTGGTGGGGTTTTTTTTATAAGATTGGTGTTTGAGAGCTTCAGATGTTGCTGTTGTGAAGTATTCCACACTCACAGCACTTTAGCACAGGTACCAAGGGCTGTGGATGGGCTGGACAGCAGCACAGAGGGCAGCGCTGAGGACTGGCAGGAGGAAATCTGAGGTCAAGCCCTCTTGCTGAATGACCTGCTCTGCTGCCCAGGGCATGGGGTGGGCGAGCTCAGAACCACCACCTAGGGACACGGCTAACCCACACATCTGGGTCTTCTCTTTGGACCGTGGGGCTGTTGCGCTATGCATCTCTTCACGTTACTTGTCTACCTTACTCCTAGGTCTAATGAAGTATATTAGGCTAATGTGCTGGGAGACTGCCTCGCCTATTGCATCCCTCTGGGTAGTGAGGAAGGGAGAAACCTCCAAGGATGCCCATGCCAATGTTGCCCATTTAGTGTGTGTAAAAGAGCAGAAACAATTTGTTGTTGTTGTTGTTGTTGTTGTTGTTGTTCTGGTCTTCTGCCAAGTTTCTTACTTCGTCCAGTGTCTTTTCTCATTCGTTTAGGTTCCCTGGACCAAGAAGAATCCCCAGTAAGATTTAAATGCAAGGCATCTGCAGGTCATGGAAGTGGCCAAGCATTTGGATGTGCACATGCCAAAGCCAATCCCGGTCCGAGAACATCTGCTCATCATTGTATGTGTTTGTGTATATATATATATATATATATATATGTATGTGTGTGTGTGTATATATACATATATATGTGCTAGATGGGTAGGATGCCCACCATCTGTGCGTAGAAGACAATATGATGGGAGGCACTGTGCAGAGGAATGAAAGAAGCAATAACTGAAAGCAGCCTCGCAAGGCAATGGAGGGATTTCATGAAACTCTGAATCTACTCTATGAAGCCTGCTTCCCTGCAGGGCTGCGAGCTGGCACGTTAGCAGGCACGCAAACAGCAGAGGGGCTCCTGGTCCCATCACTCATGGCATTGCCACGGAGGGAGCCTTGCAGAGCCTCTGGGTCCTACCAGCTCTGCACGCTGGAATCCCATTGTTTTGCTTCCAGAGGCGCCTCCAAATCCCAAGGGGCAGGAGCTGATTTTGGACGGTATGCAAGAGTGTTTGAAATGCCTGTTTGGATCATGCTGCTCTGCTGTGAGAGGTTGAGGAATCTAAGTGAACGGTCAGCTTTGTGAGATTTAGGAAACAGTCTGGTATTTAGGCTAGAGTAAAACCAAATGTTCCCCGGAATGGCAGATGAAGATGGTGTGTTTCACTTCCTGGAATTTAGGGCTGGCAAAGAAGTAATCATTTTAATTCGTATCATATCAAAGTCTTCTGCACATTTCTTTTGAATGGGAGATGGTGGAAGTGGAAAATTGGCTCTGTGTTTTTGTGTATTTCCAAAACAAAGTCCTTTCAGTGGTATTCTTAACATAGCTAGAATGATTGAGACAAAACCAGCAGAAACTTTCCCTAGAACACCACCTTTTGGATACAGATTTTCTCAGCAACCTCTCACCAGGTTTTGTAGATCCAGCTTGTTGTACATAATGTTGTCCTCATGGATATTCTGCATTATCATTTCAGTTCTCCAAATGTGAATAAAACATCATGGGTGATCACTGTACCCTGAAAAGCAAGAGGCTCATCTTCTTCATCTGCTTCTTTTCTCACTATAGGAGTAACTTTGCAGATTTCAGCTGCATTGTTTCTTATTTACACCATTGCACTTGTAAAGTCACCCATCTGCTTTTCCTAAGCAACTAATAACAAATACTAGCTGCTCCATCTCATCTAGTCAGTCAGATCCAATCTCCTAGACTCTCAGACAGCTATATCCTGTGTAATCTACATAGAAATAAAAATTTCAATCTTTTCCATACGAAAAAAATGCTCTAAACTTGCAACTCTGTGGATGTGCAGTTTCCTTAATGAACTGCTAAATTAATAATTAGCTTAAATCCAAGGAAGAGAACATAGGCTTCTGTCTATTCTCTCTCTACAGGCTTAGCTTTTCTTTCTACCCTGAATTTTCTCTGCAGCAGAAGACACATGCTCTTAATGTGGAGCTAGTTGCAACATCATCAAATTGTCAGCAAAACATCCTGTCTGCTTGAAGAATTTAAGAGCTAACATGAGTGTATTTCAATAGATAACTGTTAAAGTGCAGTCCTGAGACCTGTCACCACTTTAAGGACTCTACTACTCTACTGAGCGCAAGCTCTTTTTGTGATTATGTGTGTGTGATATTTCTTACATCATGGTTGTATTCAGGTTCCAGTGCCCCTGCATAATCTGTGGATTCCTGAGACCACAGGCTATGGCAAGGTCTTCCCAGACAGACGTAGCCTCTGGAAATACCTGTCAGGCCACAGGGCACCCTGGTGCACACCCTGCCAGGGGCTGGAGGTGGGCGAAGTGTTGGATAGCAATGATGTACGTAACAAGGAGGTGGATTTTTGTCATTTCATCACCAGTGCACCCATTTCCCTTCACACTGTAGAGGCTATCCAGTCCTTCTCCCAGCAAAAGAGGTAAGGCAGTGGTATTGCAGACTGCTGTGGAGAGATTATCAACACACATGTGCAGCACAGTCCTCGCTTGCTCCTGCCTCAGCTCTGCCTCTACTGATAATCTAGGGAACAAAACACAGTATAAATGTCAAATTTCTTTTTGATTGTTTTCAAGCTTCTATAAAATCCATCTTTGCTTCTCTCTGTGGTCCCTAGAGTAGTACCTGGCCGCTCCTAAAGATCCAGATCCAGAAGAGCTCCAAGTCCCTTCCCAGGCTCCTAGGCTGCATGCATGCAGCAAGGTAAGAGAGGTCCTGAGAGGAGCCATGCACTGTGTGCTTGATGTCTTCACACCCTCCATCCATGTTTGGCTTCCAGGAGAGCCGGGGAACTGCCAAAACATCCTGGAAGGTGTGTCGTTGAGTGTATTGCTGTACTGCACCTGCGGTCATTTCTGTAGGCTCCCTGTGTGCTGGGCTGTGGCCTCCTTGGTAGAGGACAGAGGCTCCCGCCCCATGCAATTAAGTTATTCATTACCATACCCATGTTCCAAATTCAAGCTCTGACATCAGGGTGACATCATATCTCAGTGCTGATTCCTTGCAAAAAATTAAAAAAAAAAAAGCCATAGTCATAAAGTATTTTTTTATCTGCCAGTAGTTCTCAGAGGCAAAGCAAAGCAATCACTCTCAGTAGGCTTTAACTTCCGTAGAGCTTTGAAAGCTTTTCTCTCTGGGAGATGCCTCTCCACAGTGTACCTTGAATTTGGTTATTCTGATGTCTTCTTCCTGCTGTTGTTCTTGGAGACACCTCAGGAGTCCTAGAGCAGGCAAAGCCGAGCGCTATCAGCTCCGTGGAGCTCGTCGAGGAGGCCCATGGCGTCGGTGCTCACGGCCTCTGCTCATTTTATTTTTGCTTCTGGGTGGGAATCCTGCAGTTGGTTTTAATCCCAATTTAGAACATGTCTTTCTCAGAGTGTGGCTCTCTGCTCGTGCAACCCTGTGATGCTGCGATATTCTGGGCACTTTTACTAACCATTGCAGATATGCATTCTTGGAGTCTGGAATGAGGGTGTTTTCCTGTGCAGGGCCACATATGTGAGTGATTCCAGCTGGGAAACCCACTCTCTCCGGTGGTCTGATGAAGCCCGAGTTTATTGACCTTCATAAAACCATGCCACCCACGGCAGTAAGATCCCCCCCCCCTCCATGCTACACACATCTGACTTCTCTCTAGTCACTCCAGTGCCCTGGGACTTCACTCTTGCTACCTCCTCGTTTTGGCCAGGCAGGACAGTTCAGCAGCAGGAAAGGCACACAAAGAGAAAAGGGGCAAAGAGGCTCCCGTTCACTCAGATTCCAGGGGACTCCGAGGGATCCTACCTACTTGCTGAACACAAATCCATTACATTCTTAATTCCCAGTAATCTCTGCTGCTGGACCGGAACACAAACATCCTCCACTGTAATTCTGCTTCTCTCCTGCTCTTCTAAGTAACAAGGGATGATATTTATAAAAGGTGACTACTTCTCCTAGCTTCTCTTTTGACCTTTATCTCCATTCAGATGCTAATGATAGTTTAAGCCAGTGTTTGTGATTCAAGGGCCTAAAGCAAAGCTGGGCAGAAGGTCTGTTAGACCATAAAGGAGCTAGCTCTTTTTAACTCTCCTTCTTTCCTAAGTCAATATTGGGATAGGCAGCAATGAAAAAAAAACCCAGCATACGGAAAAGGAATCTGAAGGAGGGAGAGCTTTAGAAGCAGACAGAACAAGCAGCCCCACGGGTCAAAGGGCAGCAGAGGAGCACGGGCAGGTGCTAAGTGGGCTTGGGACCATTTGTCTCCCAGAAAAAAAGGCACTCGACTCTTCACATATTTACAATGGCTTCTGTCCACTCAAACTGTCTGGCTACCTATATATTTTAATCTCCCGGAGGCAGAACTGCTTGCCTCTCACATCCCCGTTAATGACAGAGCACACAGTTGTTGTTCTGGGAACTGTTTTGACCAGCTCCCAGTTGTACGGTTGCTAGCGTTTCTGAAGGAAAGCCTTTCCTCACACCCTTCTTCTTGTCAAGCTGACTAAAACCCTACTATGTTTTGGAAAAAGAAAACCATAACAGCCATCATACATTCATTCGGATGACCACAGTCTCTGCCTGCAGTTTTCCTAATGAGAAGTCCCCAGCAAAGTTTAAGAGGTAAGGATTTGTATAGCTTCTTTTTGTTATAGCAGGGTAAGACACACTGGGAGAAAAATAAATAACCAAGTGGAGAAAATATGTTCTTTGATAGATGGGAATTGCAGGAATTTATTTGGATTTACTTTGGCTCTGCAAATGTTTTCTCCCTTTGCAAAAAAAAAAAAAAAAAAAAAGAGAGAGAGGGAGAGTGAATTCTGAATTGCCAAGACAATGAGAAGAGCATGTTTCTATTCCCTTTGACTATGAAGACAGAGAATAAGGATGGTGCTCACTCCGTGTTGAGCTCTCTCTATGTTCTTTACGTTATCCTCCACTTGTGGAAAGAGAGTGAGATAGAGAGAAGTGCTTGCTACTACTCATTCTGTCAGCTCTGGAGAGAGGAGGCGAAGCATGGATAGGGATAGGAGTCAGAAAGGCGAGCTGCTAGCCTGCTGTTTCAAACCTCAAAAGGCTAATATTGCAATGAGCCATATTTTCCAAGTTCTTGGAGGAAAGGTCCATTTACAGGCACATTCTGGAGTTTCTTGTCTCTGCCATCATGCAGGCAGTCACGCAGGACAGGAGTGATGCTAGATAAACTCATTGCAGCACAGTAATATATGCTCTCTGTGCAGTACGTCACCTTCATTTTTTCTGATTGTAACTTGTCAACCTAAGGAGGAAATCTAAAACATCATTTTTGTGACTGTGCTTTAAATCTGCAACCTGCCTTTCTTTGATCACAGTTCTTCTTGACAGAGAGCTTTGTGGTAAGCAGCGGGGGTTGCTATCAATAAACATGAACTTCACGAATCTACAAATGTACCAGAGCAATGGCTGCAATTGTGCAAAGACACGAGGAAGCCAATTGGCTCAGGAAGCTCTTCGTTATTTTTTATCATGTCCTGAAGTTCAACAAACAGGTTAAAAGACTGCTTAGTGAAAGAGTCAGTTATTTTTTTTTTTCCATTGGTTCAGTGGGGACTTCTCCAGCCAAAAGAGGGTTGACAAAACTGAGTATTGTTGTACTTCTGAAATCCTGCAAGCAGGATTTAATTCCTCCTACTACTTCCCAACCTCACTTAGAAGGAGCAAAACACATTTTTCAAGTCCAAACAAAGTACCACAAGGAACCAAAGACAGGCACAGCTGAATCTTATTTTTTCCCTCTTTTCCTACACCCTTAAGAAAGATCTGATCAACCTGAGGTGAAAATCTGGGACCACTAAGGAAAATGACAAACCTTTTTGTGATTTCCTTGGGGCTGAATGCCAAACCCGGAAAAAATGCCAACTACATGAGGGCAAGCATCAGGGCCTTCTCACCAATTGCAATCAAATTATGGTGAAATAGTTCCCATTACAGATATAGGCCTAACAAATGAAGTGATGTTGGCCCAAGAAACTATTAAACAACATCTTGTCATCTGATGCATGGGAGCTAAAAAAAAAAAGTCTAGTAATTTATGGGCCTCCTGTTTTTCTGCATTCTTTTAGGGACTCCATGCAGAAGTTTGCTTCCCAGAGATACTAAACAATAATCTGGGGAAAATTGCTCCTTCTTAATGTGCAGAGCTTGCCAGTCAGGCAACAACCAAAGCCCTTGCCATGAAAAACAAGCAAACAAACAAAAAACCTCCCTGTGGACAAGTGAAATATAAGCTCAGATTCATTGCAATGCCTCCGTGCTTTGGCCAACACAGTGAGACAGACACCTGGCTCCACCAGCAAGACCAAGTTTGCTGCTGCTGCAACTAAGATTATGTCGTTTTAGTGAATGTGTTATTCTTTTCTTAATAATCTGGAGAATCTCCTGAAAAGAGATATGTTTATGTACATTGCATCTATACCATACACCCTTGGCTATCAAGGGTTAACTTGGTTAGTGGAAACAAAGTGAAAGTTTTAAAATACTGCTGCCATGGAGAACAAATGCCTTCAAAGTGCCTATAGCATGTGTTATTTAGAAGAGCCCTGAAACAATGTTCTGGTTTGAATTATTTTCCTTCACAGTACTTCTCTTGCTTTATTGCCAAAGAAAAGTCTTCCAGAGCCAATTTTTAATCTTAATTATTTCAAATTGAATCTGGAATATTTCCCTTGAAGTTAGAGTTACAGCAGATTTATACAATGAAGAATCTGGCCCTGCTTCCACACTTTTGCAAAAGATAATTTGAAGTTAAAAAGAGGGATATGTGACTGACACATCCAGCAGCCGGGGGCCAGCAGATTGAAACCTACCTAGATGCTCTCCTATCTCCTGTCTCAGTCTACCAAAGCTTTGCTCTTTGGGCTAAGCCCACAGCTGTAGCTTCACATTCATGGCCATATAGTGGCCATGGTCCCCTCTCATTTTTCCTTTTCTCCTACTGCAACTACCTCACTCATCTGAAGGGCAAATACCTGAATTCTCTAACAGACTGTCAATAACGAATGGGCAAATAAACATATAACTGAGATAGAAAGAATTTCCTATTGAATTTGATGAGATACAGATCAAAAACTCGTGATCTTAGACAAAAAGTAATGTCTATTGGTCTCACAGGTCCCTTTTATAGAAGTGGAAGAGAGGAATTATTTCCTTTCAGTTTTCAGTGTGTCAGATCTGTCTATCTCCTGGCTAAAGCAGCTGAAGGTGAGAGCTGTAGTTACTGATACCTCTCAGCACGACCTCAGATGCAACATGTGAGATCTTCCATTTCAGATCAGAATGACTTGAACAACCTTGGGCTTGTGTTTGAGTGCAGGAAACACAAAGCCCTGCACCAAGAAAGACAATGTGCTTCACCCTCCTGCGCACACAGCTCGGCACAACCTTGCTGGAGTGTGGTGGAAGGGCTACAGCAATTTCCAGGTGTGGAGCTTCCTGCTCACTGTGCCAAGCAGGATGCTCATTCTTGCAACTCCTAGCCCTGGGGCTGGGCCACATTATTTGGGGAAAATACTGAATGATACTTGCAGCTTTCACCATCTCCACAGAAGTCCCAATTCTGCAGGCTCTTAGGAGGCATTAGTGACATTTCCTCATCCTTGGAGTGGCTAAAACCCATGTTGAGTATCTCCCTTTCTCACGCAATGGAATACCTTCTTTTTCTCATTATTTTGGAGTGTACAACACCTGAGGCAGACAGGAAGTCATTTGCAGAGCAGATCACAGTTCAGAATCCTTGGCCACAGCTCCAGTTATTCCACAGTGGATTGTCCTGAGATAGTATACTGGTAATCCCAAGGCCCTAGAAGAAAACTTGCCTTGGGTTGAAGCAGAAAAACACTACTGCACGTGTAGCACATGGGCAGTCCAGGCCAAGCAGTGGGCACGTGTGCTGGCTCACTCCTGGCCATGGCCCTTGGCAATGCACCCATGGGAGGGCTGCATGCTGGGCACCACCAGCAGTGGAGGTGACGCTGGAGCAGCACGAGGCTGCTGTGCCCGTGGCACCAAGGGGGACACTGGCTGCTGCGTGGACCGCGGCCTCAGCACCAAGCAGCTCCACGCTGCAGGTCTCGGGTCTGGCTTTCCCGGCAAGGCAGCTGGGAGCGGGAAGTTAGAGCTGGGAGCAGGCAGCCCCCGAGCCAAAGCCCGGCTCGCGGCTCCCGCGGCCTCCGCTGCCCTCTAGTGTCCCGAGCGGCCCCGGGCCCGGCGGCGAAAGCCCCTGTCCCCGGGGCCAGCCTGTCCTTGTCCTCCCGGGCCGGGTTAGGGCACGGGTGAGGGCTGCTGCTGGCCAGGAGCAGCCTGTTCGTTCTGCCTCGGTCAGGAAAAATAATAATAAAAGCAAATATTTCTTAAAAAAAAACGAGAAAGGCAGGCGGGAGCAGCGAGCAAACAGCGGCTGCGTGCACGGAGAGGCTTCCGCGGCTGCTGTGGCCTCTTCTGATGTCAAGAGCCAAATGCAACAACTGGAGCTGCAAGAGCGGCCGCCTTAGCGGGGAGAGGAGGGGAAAAAAAGAAAAAAAAAAAAGGCGCAAGGACCTACCTTAAACAAGTGAAAATAAAGGTAGGGGAGGGGAGGCTGGGACGAGCCGCTCATTTCTTTTGTCTGGCCCTGCTCTGCCGGCGCCCTGCGATGCCCGCTCCTCAGAGGCCGGCTGCGGTGCAGGGAGCGCGGGGCAGAGCAGCGAGAGCAGCGCGGGGAGCAGCAGCCCAGGGCGGCCCCGCACCCCCCGCTGCCCCCGCCACCAGACGTGTGCGCAGATTTATAGTGACAGGCGAGGGGCGGCCGCGCCGCTCTCCCCCCTCGGGGGGTTTGCTGGGTTTCTGCTCCAGATGGGAGGCAGGCGGAACAGGCCGGGCTGCAGCCGGGAGGCTCGGGAGCGGGGAAGAGGCCCGGGGGTGTCAGCGAGCCCAGAGCGCCCGGCGGCCCCTCGCCCTGCGCGGGATGCGGGATCTGCAGCACGAAGCCTTTCTGCGAACGGAGAAGTCAGCGCTGACCTTTCTTCTTTTGCACATTAAATAAAGTAAAATGGGTGAGGGCCCGCGGGTGCCCCATACAAAAGCAGCCTAGCCAGAATAAAGCTGTTCCCTGTATCCACACGGGAAGCCCGGGGTTTTGCAGCCCCGTGTCAGCACCCGCTGTTCGTGGAGCTTGGAGAGGCCGGGAGGGACGAGCGGAGCGGGGTCCGAGAAAGGTCCGGCCCGGCCCAGTGCAAGGCGGGCGGCCCAGGCTGCCGCTCCAGACCAGCTCAGCCCGTACCGTGCATCAAAGCGAGCGCTGCAAACCCTTCCACAGGGGAACCAGTAATGAAAACCAGAGCTCCCTTCGCACCAGCACAAAGGCTCCGTTCCCTCGACGGCGCTTTTGCAGGAGGCCCGGCCCGGGGCGCCCCGTCGCCCACCTCCTGCTGCGCTGCGACAGCTGCAGAAAGAGGTGGCCACTCCAGCGGCCGCTTTGCAGTCCAAATTAAGCACCTATTAGGCAGCCTAATAGCTTACGGCTAGTTAAGCTCAGCCCAGCTCACGCTTGGGAGAGAGCTGCAGGAAAGGGCTCATTACGCGCAGCAAATTGGGGCTCCTCCCGAGGGGCTAAGCGAGGCTTCTCGCAGCCCCCAGGCCCTCTGGACCTTGCAGAAGGGGAAAACGGCATTTTCCTTCCCAAAACGCCGCTTTCCCGGTGTCGTCGGGGCCGGAGCTGTCCCACCAGGCCCTTCCCGGGGGCGCGCTGGGAGTGGGAGCGGCTCCAGACGAGCAGCCTCCATCTGCTGCCACATAAACACACGCTTTCGGGATGCCTTGTGCTCCAGCTCCCTATGGAGAGGAGGGGGGAAAGGGTGGGAGGAGAGAGATTCGGGGGCAGCAGTGCTGAAAATCCCCCCACCCCTCGCCTGTCCTTTTGGTAACCTCGAGCTCCTCGCGACTCCCTGGATAGGACCCCCTGAGCCACCCAGGGCGGGGGGAGCCAGCTCCAAAGGGTTTATTTTCCCTATAAACTCCCTGCTCGGAACCAATCCACGGGTACCGCGGGGTGAGTGGCCCAGTTGCTCTCCTGCTGCGGCCGCCCTCGCCTCCCCGGCGGCCCCGCGCCCGTCGCCGCCACCTCGGTGCGGGCCGGGGTCCGCGGACGAAGCCCCCTGGCTCCCGGGGTCCCTCCTGCTGCTCGCCAGCCCCTCGCTGGCCCAGGGCGCAGACCCTTGCCCGGCCGCCCCGCTCGCCCTGCGGCTTGTGGGGTCTGCCCACCGCGGCGGGGGATCCTCGCGCTCCTTCCCCCTTGGGGTGCGGGGATTTGGGGAAGGAGATCCCGTCGGCGGAGATTTTAGCGCTGCCCCGGAGCGATGCCCGGGGTCGGGGGCACCGCCGGCCCCGTCCCCCGCGCTACAGCCGGGCCAGCCCCGCAGGCGCCTTTGCCAGTCCCGAATTCGTGATTTTTTTTTTTTTTTTTTTTTTTTTTTTTTTTTTTTT
>JAVCKT010010110.1:11641-23669 GCA_032273925.1 Rhynchotus rufescens | reverse complement strand
TCCTCCTTGTCGCTGCTCGGCCGCCGCTCCGCGGGGCCGCCGTCGGCCGCCGAGGGCGCCGGCTCGGCGGGCTGCCCATCGCGCGGCTGCGGGCGCGGGTGCGGGCACGCGGCGGAGCCCGGCGCCGGGGGGATGGGCTCCGCGCACGGAGAAACTCCCTGAACATCCATCTCCATCTTCCAGCTCACTGTGCGGCGAGACAAAAGCAGGCGAACACTTTCCACTAGCGCCCGCCTGGATTCTTTCTCTCTCTCTCTCTCTTTTTTTTTTCCCTTTTCTTTCTTTCCTTTCCTTTTTTTTTTTTTTCCCCTCCCTCCTTCCTTCCTTTCCCCCCTCAGGAGGCCGTGACTCGCATGGTGGCTCCGGCCGCCGCTGCCGCAGGGATCCGGCGGCTGCAATTCCCGCTCTGGCTGCTCCACACTTTGGTATCCAGCGGGTGTGAGTGAGCGCGTGAGTGCGCGTGTGAGTGCGCGCGTGAGTGCGGGTGTGAGCGCGGGTGTGAGGCGCGCGGGTGGGAGCGCGCGCGCGCCCTCGGCGCCGTGGCCTTGAGGCGCCCCTGGGCAGCCGCCCGCCCGCCCGGAGCCCGGAGGCCGGAGCCCCGAGGCCGGAGGCCGGTGACGGCCCCGGGCCAGCTGGGCCGGTTACTGACTTCGCGCTATCTCTGTCCCAGGCCCGGACCGGCCCTTGTGGCCGCGGCCCCTGGGAACAAAGTTGGCTGGAGGGAGGGAGGGAGCGCGGAGAGCGGGGCGGCGGCGCGGGGCAATCGCCGGGACCGAACGCAGCCCAAGTGCCAATAACCCGGTAATGTCAAGTAAAAGTTAAACCTCCCCCTTGCTCCCCTCCCCCGCTCCCCGCCGCACATCCCAGGCAAGCGCAATACAGCAAAGCCAAACAAGCGATCTCAGACCTGTGCAAGGTGCTGGTGGCGAGGAGGAGGCACGAGCATTTACCCGACTGTGGCTTTTTATTTTTATTTTTTCTTTTTTTTTTCTGATCCTCCCTCGCGCCCCCCCCGCGCCCCCTGCTCTGCCAGCGTGGGCTCCTTGCCGTGACTGCTCCCCGCGGTCCGGGTGGATGCGTGTGGCTGGAGCTCCTCTCGCTCAGGCTGCCAGCGCCACGCAGCGCTGCACAAGGAGAGCCCGGCGAGCAGGGAAACAAGAGCAAAGGCAGCCAGGGAAGCTCAGGCAGCAGCGGCCACCCGCTCTCGGGTTTGTTAGGGAAAGAATGGAGAAGAAAGAGACAGGGAAAAAAAAAATGGTGTGTGAAGTGTTAAATCAGTCGGGACTGCATAGGGGATTATTTTATCCCCTACGTTAGCTTCCTTCTCGGACTGAAGTTAAACATGGTAGGGGAGAAGGGGAAAAAAAAAAAAAGCAATCTCATTAGGAGGGTTTGATACCAAAATAAGACATCTCTTAGTGGTGCCTGAGCTGAGCCAACTCTCCCCCGTCTCCACTTGCACAAATGAATGGTGAGGGGCGTCTGGATCGTTTGTAAATCCGGACACCGCCAGGTGACCGGTCGACAGGGCTAAATATAACAGCACATTGTCCCAGCAGCAGCTGCTTTGGAAGCCCAACGCTGCCCGGGGCCTGCAGGTCCAACACACACACGGTCCCACGCACCCTCTCTGACGGCCGCTCTCTGCTGCACGGAGGTGCTGGGCTGGACCCACAGGAGCATCTATTTTACACCGGGACTGACTCCATCCAGTGCTAAGAGGGTGACTAGCAGGTACCCATGGGGTCCGTCTGTGCTTGACCTTGGCTCCCATTACTCCCCAGCAGGATTCATACTGTGGGATCCTGAGCAGAGCTCACTGAAACCAAACACTTGGACAAAGGGCAACAGCTAATCTTGCAATAGAAGCAAAAAAAAAAGTCTTTGTGACAAATCTGAGTTGTATTTTAAAAATACACATCTCTAACGAGTCTTCAGTATTATTCTTAAAGCATGTCAGGTAATACTATCATCTTAGACTGCTGTAAATACAGAACATTCTACTAAAACCATCAGGCCCAATGTTAAAAATCGATGTAAATAAGAATACAACCATACTCCAAATACTAGAGGCTATAATCAAGTAATTTAAATTACTTACAAATCATCTATCTATTTTTAAACACTGAAACATAGTCTACAATGTTGGGGTGGAAGGATGGGGTTTTGGCCGTTCTGTGTACTCATAGGGCTTTAGCCCCATTAGCAAAAGCAGCTCTAACTACAAACATGCTCTTTGGAGGAATCTGTTTGCACAGTCCTGATGGTTGCAGAACATGTACAAAGGTGGAGTTTGCTGTAGAGCAGCCGGTAGCAAGCGCCGAGATTAGAGGCTACCCCCGTGGCAGGCAGCCCGAGCAGGCACCATTTCCTTGGACGTACAACAGGACCAACAAAGCACACAGGGAACAAAATTAGGTGCTCTGGCGCAGTGATGGTGTGGGTCAAAGTACCTCCAGTAGCACAGGCTGGAAAATGGCAAGATAAAAGTGAAAATAAAAAAAAAAAAACATTTTTTTCAGGTGCTGTAGCACACAGAAAATTACTGAAGAAACCTCGCCATGGTGGGTAGTAGTAAAGAACACTACTAGAAAATAACCAATCAGGCAAATTTACTGTTTCCAGATCTGTAAACTAAAAATCAAAACCAGACTGAAACAACTAAAAATAGAGAAAAGCTAACCCAAATACAAATGTTTCACCACGTGCTCTGAAGCTTACTAGAGCTGGACATTGGCAGAGGACCAAGGAGAACTAATTCCAAAGGTGGGGGCCCTTGACTGAGACTGTTGCTCCTAATCCTGGAGAGTTTAACCCCCCAAACCACCAGAAGCTTCTCAGATGATTTGAGTGATCATGAGGAGGGCAGGGCTTAGACTGTAGCAAAGTCTGCACAAAGATTTGTACTCGGCTTCTGAATTTAAAACTTTCATTTCCTTTTCCAATCTTCTTTTTTGCTGTTGTTCTTTCTTTTTTTCTTGCTGCACACTATTGCAAAAATAAAATTGTTATTACAAATAATTAATCAGAACACTGGGGTGTTCCCAGTGGTCCTCTGTGTGAACCAGGCTTCTACACCAGCTGCCATTATTCAAGGGATATCAAGAGCATCCTGAGTAGAAGGTGTTTTCTCAGGCTAAGGCAAAGGTCTAGTTAATCAGTACAAATAATGGTCTTCAGACCAAACATACTTGCAGACAACGGCAGTAACTACAAGACTATGAGGACTGACAAATCTGACAGGAAACCAGAAATGGGAACCAGCAGGCTGTGAAGGAGGTGAGAAGCACGACCTCCATCAGTCTTCCAAGCTCCCCTTCTGACAGGCGCGAGCAGCAGCAACTTTGCTCTCACCCTGAGCTTTTTTGGTAAGCACCGAGAGAACAGTGGGGTTACAGATCCTGTTAGTGCAACATGCTGCAGAGCTGAATAGTTCGTTGGGATTGGGCAATCAAGAGTTTCCAGTATCTTCAATTAATTGCATGTATATGTCATACTTGAGTTGTAACTGCATATTCCTGCTTGAAGGTGAGGTGGAAGGATGGCAAGCCTCAATCCTGCATCATATGGTAACTGTCTTGGAAGGCAATTCATTGAGAAGCAGAAACCAGGGAGTCTCACTGGAGGGCAAGTCAATCCACACCAGAAAGGCCCCGTCGGTAACAAAACACTATTTGTGCTGAATGCTTTCCAGATGTGCTGACAGCAAGAACAAAATCAGCATGGGTCCTTCACCCTTGTTCACTGTGCCAGAACACCACACATTTTAGATTCTGTATCAAACATTAAAGTACTCCACTGAATATGGATCCTCTATTATCTAGCCCAGTTCTATTGTTCATTTTTTTTTCCAAGAGAACCAGCATTAAAATACTGCTGGAAATCAATACTGCAACTCATTAGCACACGCTCCATGCTCCTGCATATTTTGCAGCTGTGGGTTGTGCTCTGAAACAGGTGTAGGTGGCTAAATAGATTCCAGAGGCACTGACATTCCTAAAGGCAAAAGGAAAACATTTCAAGACCAACTACATTCTTCACGGCTCAGAAATTAAAATTAGGGAGTGATGAGACTATGAATTTAATTAAAGAACAATTTGATGGAAAAGGTCAAAGATTTCTTGTTCAGTGTCATTCTTGCCTTCTTTTTCTGCCTATGATCAGATAATATTACAACATAGTGCACAAGCCACATGGCAGGAGAAGCCTCAGCAGCCCTAAGTAATAAGACAGGAAGTGGTGGGAAGAGGCATAGACAAATTTAATGATTTCCTAGGATCACCAAGTAGTACAGTGGCAGATCAGGAAACAGAACACCTACGCCTTTTCTGTGGTCTCTCCCTTCTGTCATTTGCCATTTGTTTCATTTGGTCATTCGCATGCCACTTTTTTTTTTTTTAATAACTGCTTAACGAACACTCATTGATGTTCACTTATATAATTACAGTTCTTTTCAAATATATTTTCAGCTGTTCCCCAAGCGCATTTATATTTATGTTAACACGGATAACCTGAAGATATGTTGTGTGCCAAACATGCATAAAAAAGGCCAGTTAGCAGCATACATGCACGTTCATAACACAAGGGTCTCACTGTACAAAAGATGCAGCCCTTGGCTTTCTACTGGTTCACGTGTCTCTTGGTTCCAGATTCTCCTACCCACTGTGTCCAGCATTTGAATATTTTTGACCTTTTACCACCCTCAGACAATTCAAATCAAAGGTTTCCTGCTGTCGGTGCAAGCTCCTTGGGGGCCTCACTCTGCACCGTATCTGTCAACCTGCATTCTGGGCTATTTCATTTCTTGCTTGAGAGTTGCAAACAGAGTTGCTTTCTCATGAAGACTCTGACCTTATCGATAATTCCCTCTGTACTATACATTTCAAAGTGGCTGACACAGATGTTCACTGAGTCATTTTCCCACCCATTGATCTCTGCTGCTGTTCTCAGAGGTGCTTTATTGCAAGTATGCAAACATTCGGTAACCTGGGGGCTCCTGTAACATTCAAGATCTGTCTACGCAGGTATTTTCAGCTGTCTCAGGAAGTCTATAGTTGTATATGCTTAGTAAATGCTATCCTAAAAGAATTCTGTTGCACGGAGATATAAAAACAGGCCGTGGTTATTCTTAGAGAGTAAAAACTGAAAATGCTGTTGGAACTCCACCATCCTCCATACAGTCCTGCATAAAAATGGTTTTCCACCCACAAATTGGATAATACCAATTCTCCCCTGCATTCTAACATTTTTACTCATGAGTGCTTAAGCTACAAAAAAGAGCTGCACAACCGAGAGCTTGATTGATGGGTTTTTCTTTTTTTTTTTTTTGTGCCTTATCTCCTTTCCTATTTTTTGAAAAATAAAAAATCTTCTAACCCTCAGGAGGTCTCCTGAACTCCTACAGCTCCCTTTCTAGAAAGCCTTCAAAACAGAATTGATAAACTTCATGAGGTTTAAACATGAACCTTGCTCACAGCACTTTATATCCTATATAATCGACAGAGAGAACACAGCCAGAGTTTCGTTCTTCTTTGCCTAGGGTCTCATGAGGGTGGCAGTAGCCATGCAGCCCCACACTCCTTCCCCACAGCAGTGCCACAACCCAAGCAGAGCACAGCTAGGTGTCTATCCAGCAGGGTGAATGGGAAGCTTCATGCCACTCAAAATTTCTGCCCGGGATGGGAGAATCAGCGTTTTCTGCACGTTTGGCAGGGCTCACAGTGAGTCAAGGCCGTTTGGTGGCACACGAGGCCTATCCTGGCAGACTCCGTGAAAGGAGACGTGGCTCGGAGGCCTGTGGGTGAGCAGCTCAGCCCCACAGACTTTTCTGGTCCACACAGTCTGAAAATGTCTTGCTTTGGTCTTCTCAGACCCTGTGGTAAGCCTGGGCCTGGATCAGCTTGGAAAATTTTATAAATTTTATCTTTTTTTTTTTTTTTTTGGAAAAAAACATATCTGTTGAGTTCACTTAATTTAGAAAATGGCGGGGCTGAAGAAGGATTAATTTCTCAAAACAATAAATTGTTAGAAACAAACAAAAGGATGGTGCATTAAAACAAGCGGGAAATAAGCAGGGTATTTTATTTCTTAATGGAGGTGAGATAATCTTCATGAAAGATGAAGATTAAACTTTCAGGAAAAGACAAAGGCAGGAGAAGGATCTGCAAGGGATAGAGCATGTCCAGCATCAGGCACGGCTCCGTGTGAGGCCTGGTTTTCCATGCTGTGGAGTGCTCCTGGTTCCACATTCCCTTATTTCTGATATGGCCAGTGGAATCCTGGAGAAGCATCCTCAGAGCCTGGGCCTGCCGTGGGCTAAGGAGAATCCCCAGGGCAGTTAAACCCCTGGCTCCACTCATCCCTTTCTTCGTTCCTTTTCTTTCTTTTTAGGCTTTCCCTCTCTCTCTCTCCCATTCTCACTGCTTCCATCCCTTGAAGCAGAGAGAAGCGTAAGGGCTCAGTGTGCTAATAGCAGCTTCTTTTTATTGTAGCAGACTGCATATATACATATGCAAATAGCGTTTTGAGCTGGGAGAAGGGTTTTGTTTAAAACTGTCAAATATGAAGTCTGGAGGATTTTCTTGATGCTGAAAATATATGAGAAATGCATTTGGTAGTATTTGTGTAAATGAGGTGCACAAAAATATTCTCCCAAAATGTTTCCTTTATTTTTTTTTAATTTATATAGAGTGAGTAATTTGACTATTTCTTCCAGCTTCTGCCCATTCTCTGGTTCTACTGAGAAGAGACCCTCTCTCCTCATTCCCTCCGGAGACTGCAAGCTCATTTAAAATCACCAAAATTCTTTCACAGACAAAATAAGTATGACTTAGCATAAAGAAAATCAAATGCAAGTACCTGCATTTTCTAGAAGCTACAACAAAATATTAACAACTACTAGATGACCAATTACTCTTTCTTTGAACTGCTGGGACTTGAGTTTGGGGTTCTACAGTTTTCTCTCCTATATTCAACTTTCTTCTGCTGACGGAGAAAGAAAAGATCTTGAATTTATATCTGTACTTTCCAGTTCCAAAGTATTTCTAAATTCCATCAATTATTTGGATACATGTATAGTTTTTAGATATCAGTGTCTTCTTAACTGTAAAGGCTACGCTTTTCACTATTTCTATGTTTTTGTAGGATGCTGAAGAAAAAAAAGAAACAAGCTAGCAGAGATTTTTAAAAAACATTTGCTGAGTGGGATTACATATATTTTCCCCAAACTGCAGAAGAAATGTATTTTCTTTAATTTTTCTCCCCACGTTTGTTGACTTAAAAACAGACATCTGAACAACTGAGTATGAAGCAAATTAATGAGGCTACATGAGAAGACTATTAGATGCAAAAACCCAGGAAACTGATGAAAGTGAAAAACCCTACAAACAGTTGTCTGACTTTGAATGACAAACTCAAGATAGATGAAAGATGAATGTATCAAAAAGAACGTTCTTTTGTTCCTTGAAAGAATAGGTCATTGTACTACTAGTATTTCTTGGACACCAGCGCTGGGTACTGCACTGCACAAAAAAACAATGGAAGTCACATCCCTGCCCCAAGGAGTGTACAGTCCAAAGGCCAATGGAACGATGTCCAGTAATTTCAAAATTAAGAGGATTAGACCCTAATGTAGATGAATATATTTGAATACCAATGTCTACTGGCATATTGCAGTAGTTCAGCAAAAGACAACAGTCAGCCCAACCATTCAAAGATTAGGTGTTTTGATAACAGATTAAAAATAAATAGACGCAGTAATGGATACAAAGAAAATAAACTGAAGCTGCAAGGAAGTGTTTTGATTAAAAAGCTGATGTTCTCAGGTCAAATATGCTGTCACCAGGGTATGACACGTAAGGTCTTAGAAAGCACTCAGGGCTAAACTTCAACTTTGTGCATGCAAATCACTGGGGTGTGTGGTTGTTTATCACTGTCACTTGTACAAGCAAATGATAGAATTTACATCTGTAAAAGCCCATTTGTGCTTAGTTTGTATTCAGTTGGTACATGCAGCTGAGGTTTCTATGCATATCTGTATATTTTATCATTCGCTAGCAGAGAAAGCCAAAATTGGACCTGGAAAAATAGATGTCACATTTTGAAGATCTGGTGCTGCGTTGCAGTGAGCAAAAGCAACAAAACAAAGCAAACAATCAAAAAAAGCAAAGCTGCAGATACAATCTAATCTATTTCCAGCAATGACACCAAAATAAGATAACATAACTGAAAATCAAACAAGCAGAATGCTGAGCTTTGTATAGATCTTAGCGTGTTTAGGGGGTGCTTGTCATTTCTTCTTGTGCCCCTTAATTGACAGTGAAGTAGTTCATAATTCTGCTATTCAATATAGAATCAGCTTCAGAGAAGCTGCTTCTCCTTTGCTAAAAGGAGGCACAATTTCAGTGCTCATTGATACCACCTGGAAAACTCATGGCATGGCAGTGCTTTACAGTGGTACCAACTGTGTGGCCAAAAGCAAAACACCCGGATCAGAACACAGGTGAGTCTGAGTTAGTCATCTAGGGTCTCCGTATGCCATCTTCGTCTAGGATCCAGCGAGCTGTTGAGATTTGCCTTACAAAACATATCAGATCTTTATTTATGGCACATTTGCAGTTTACAGGATATTTTATCAAGAGCTGAGATTTTTTTTTAGGTGAACGCTTGTATTTTGCAGTACAAGACTCAGATGCCAGGGAAAAGGACTGGACCATCAAACTGTTCACTGTCCAGTTACACAGTTTAACTTTGCACTCCCCTCTAAGAGCCAGTGTTAGCCTTCAAACCATAAAGCTACATGAAGTCAATCCAAAGTCATAGCCTGCCAGCTTATCTGTTCAGCTACTAGGCTCCTTCCACATGAGCATCAGGAGGACTCTGAGCTACAGAAAGGAGTTGAAATTAAAAGGCCAGTAGCCATCTGGGAGATTATATTTTCACTTCATCAACAGCACAATCTATTCTCAATCTCCTAAAGATATATCCCTTTGATCCACCTGTACCTAACTCATTTAAAACTTGGTTTCTAGAGCTTGAGCTCTGGCCCTCTGGGAATGCTGAGCCGGCAAGTGAAACCCGAGTCCTCGCATGGTGCTGGATACATGTGAAAGTCGTCAGGATTCAAGCCCTGAGCAGTAATATCTCTTAAATTATCTTGTGTTCTCATGAAAGTCAGTTCACAGCTGAACCCAGGATAAGCGGTGCTCTACAGAAGCAAATTTAGTGTGCTTGGAAATGGAATGCAAGCCTGAGAGCTGGAGGCTATGTCCAAGAAGACACTGCCCATGGGAGTTAGTTCTCGTGGATGTTTCTTGGTCTAATGCAAGAGCTCTGCCTGGAAGACAGTCAAAGAGCTAAACAGACATTATTAGAAATGATAGATCTGTATGTTAACCTGAGCAGGCCTGATAGTGGGAAAACGCCTGTCTGCTGAGGATGAAGCAAGCAAGATATCTGCCGTTTCTCAGGATGGGATGGTATTCCCATATTGTGATGTCTAACAATAACAAAACAATTTTACAGAAAAATGAAAGCAATTTTGTCTGCCTTCTGTGAAATTTCTACCATTTTCTAATGGGAAATGGAATTCTTAGCTATATTTACACAGACTTTACAAGCATGTCAAGTTGTCTGTTGTGCTCACCCTAAAATAACTGCTCTACAATAATTATCTGTGTGGTCACTATATTAGATACTTCCCTTGTTATGTCTTTTCTAAAGCAAATTGGAATAAAAATAGGAATTGTCATCTTAGATAAGAACAACAGGCCCCCTTCTCTAATACCCTGACAGTGCCCAGTGCCAAACACTCTTCCAAGGAAAACAGGCAGGCAAAAGTATTGAACAATTGTGCAATAACCAGTCTGTACTAGGCTTATTATTAATTTGCACCAAACATACCAAGTTCCATCTATGATATAAAACATTTGCTTTTTTTTTTGAATGCCTATGACTACTGATGTTTTTGTACCCCTATAAAGGTCTAATACTTTAAGAATTTTATAAGCCTTCATAAATATCCTAAATAAGGCACAGCAAAGCAAATGTAACTCAATTGACACTGTCTTCAAACAACATGGCTAATGACTCAGTGGAGTCTGGAGATGCATTTTGATTTCTACAGCTCCACCTTCCAGAGCAATGCTATCAGGCAGACTGAAGTCACAAACAACCTGGTCTTTCTACAGTCCTATGGCAGCTAATAACTGATTATTTTTTACCTGTCATAACAACATAACAAAGGATCTAAGAAGAACATTCAGGCTTTTATTCTATTTTTTATTCTATTAAAGAAACTTGTATCCTTTGACATGGTTTGGGAGGGAGGATGTTAAATGGGCATATGCAGGTAGTATTGCCCTTTGGATGTTCTTTCTGAGTAGACTAATTCAAGAAATAGCAATTTGAGAACTTTCTTATTCTCTGTGTAGGAAAAACTTAGCATGTTTCAAGTACATCTGCAGCATATACAAAAACAGAGAGGTCAAGAAAAAATAGAAGAGAAGCTCAACATTACATTAAAAAAATCCACTCAGATGACACGGAGTATGTAAACATTAAAGCATACAGGTATATGTCAGTATAAACAGCACAGATGTATGTAATGCATATATTTCTATCATACAGAAACACCCGCACCAATACGTTTTAAAAGGATGTTAGTTAGATGACAAACAAATTTAGATGACAAGTTAGATGACAAACAAAGTTAGATGACAAACAAGGGACAGAAACATCCTTGTGTCTGAGCTCAGTTCCATGTTTCAGGATGGTCCAGGGAAGCGTTTAGAAACAGGAGAGCAAGAGATGTTGCCAACTTGCTGGCCCTGGAAAAAGCAATATTCTCAAGGGAAAAAAAAGCAGTATTTACCAATGAAAATTGGAAAAGTCTCTTGAAACACAAAGGAGAATTGAAGGCAGTGTCCTGGGAAAAAAAAAGGAATAAAATCTTCATTGCTGAAACAATTGCAAAATGTTAGAAATGGAAATTAAATTAATCTGAGCAGAAACTTGCTAATTGGTATGGCTGAGTGTGGGCAAGTATTAAAAGGACAGCAGGTTGATTCAGAGAGCCAAGACTAAGTTTAATTGAAATGGATAGGGCAGACTGGCTGAAGAACAAGTCCATTATTCATGGGTGGCAGACAGAAGAGATATAAATTAAAAGGACGTAAGGCCATATTTGCCATATATGCCCTCAAGTGTAAATTCAGAGAAGCCGGAAAGTTAAAAGCACAAACTGTTTTTTACTGAAACGATACAGTTATATTGAAAGGTCTCATTTGGGCAGGTGGGCCAGTTCTGGAAAACAGTTTTAGTATGCATTAATTGTGGCACTAGGAAGTTGTCTTAATTCTTGAGTTGAAGTTTTATGTCTCAGGTCTTCAAGTGGATTCATGAAAGGGCTCTGATTTAATGTCAGTGTATATTTAGTTAAGAGGTTGTGAAAAAAATACATCTTTCTCTGGAATAATTTCTTTTTCAAGAAATGAAAACTTGAATTTTCCTGGCACAGCATTAAAGTCATCTGCAGTATTAAAAATACAATTCCTTGATACCTCACCAGGATTTGACTAGATAGATCAACTACCTAGGCAATTGAAAGGATATAGGGACCAAGTGAAAAAGGACAGTTGTGAATGATAGTGTTGGTTGCATGAGGGAAATCCCTGTTGTACTTCAGGAAGAATCTTATATCAAAAATCATTTTCTCTATGCTGAAAAATGGGGATTTCAAATCAAAATAATTCAAACAGGAGTGAAGTTTCAAAAATCTCTCTTGAAACCAGCAACTCATTTGGATAAACAGCCTCCTCTTAATGTTCAACTGCTCACTGGCAATCAAATTCTGATTTTACTTCTCATTGCACTACATCTCTTATAAGAGGGAGAACTCATCATTGTTACTATCTTGAAAGCTCTTCAGTGCCCTGATAATGGTAAAGTTTTTAGGAATAATTATTCATCCTGTCCACAAAAGATAATGAACCTGTTCCATTAAATACAATTAAAGCCTTAAAAAAAAATC
>JAVCKT010010110.1:0-11631 GCA_032273925.1 Rhynchotus rufescens | reverse complement strand
GTAAAAACCTCATATTGGTATTTCAATATTGTTGGCACAGTCTGAGAGAGAACTTGTTTCTAATGTGATATCCAAAGGGATTAAGTTGGATTTGATTTTTAAGAGCATCAGGTAGCTGAAGGGAAACCTTTCAGAAGCTTTATTGGAAAGCTTTATTGGAAAGCTTCTGAAAGAGGTAAATATGGTCCAGCCTTACAGACTTCCAGCAGGAGAGGATGGTACAGCCCATTTGTAAACATATGGTTATTCATTAGCTATGAAGAACAAGAGATGAACTTTGCTGGGGATTTATGACAAAGCCATCTCATTTCTCTTAGTCGTGGCAATGACTCAGATTTCTTAGCCAGAGCAGAGGTTCCTGTATATTCCTGTATATTCCACCTGTCTTGCAATAGGATTTATCACTTAGATCCTCTGTTTTCTCCTTCTTCTAGGAAACAATCCTGATAAGACGGTAGAGCTGTGGGGGATATTTTCTAAGGCAAAGCACTGGGTACACACCTTAGCAGAATTTAGTAGTGAAAATACTCTTAATACTCTTTTCCATTTTATTACAAAGCTTTGTCTGTAATTACATGTGGAAATACATATCAGCACTATTTGGAATGAGAGTAACCAGTCCTAGAGAAATTGATGAGCAAATATGAGGGAGAAAAAAAAAAGAAAAAAGAAAACAGCATAATGGTTCCACAATATCCCAGTTGGTGCTGCTATACAGAAGCAAAGGAAACTCCTCTATGTCAACTACAAATCCAAAGTCTGGAAACCACACAGGCAATGTGGGAATATGTCAGTTCCTTCCTCCAAACCTCTAGTAAATTGGCCAACATAGTTGAATGACCTGCAATTGCTGAAATTTCTGTCATTAGCCCTGGCAAATTCCTCATCGGTGAACTTTTTCCAGGCCTTATACATAACATATATATATAAATATAATATATATATATAACATATCCATACATATGTTTTGGCCTTACACATAACATCCCTGTCTTCTAAGCTCTGTTAGTTTGAATATGCTTCAGATACTCTCTTTCCTTGGATATTTTGATACAGTTTCCCTCTTCAGAGACACAAGAGATTGAAACACAACATAACATACAGAGGCCACAGGTATTCTAGGGACAACCAGCTTGTGTCAGGTTTCACTGGCAAACCTGCCACCCTAAGGTTTCGATGAAATAGGAGCAAAAGAAGGAAAGAAAAAAAAAGAAAGAAGGAAAATTTAAAAAAGAAGAAACTGCCTTTGAAGAGCCAGCGTTTGTAGCTTTTAAAAAGCAAGAACATATAAGGAGAAGTTGCAGCACATGGATGTACGCTGACTCTCAGCGGGTTTGTTTTGAGGTACATTGCAAAGGCCTCTCCAACACGGTGTAGGAAGCTATTGGAGTGGAGAAAAGCTGTCCCTCTCTCTGTGAAACCAGAGGCAGGTGAGACATGCATTCCCTCTGCGTTACAGAGCTGTGTGCTAACAAGAGGAAAAAGCTGTGGTTTGGGACCACGGAAGGGAAGAGGCCTCTTTACCATCACCAAGCGTGAATCCTTCACTTGCGCTCTTTCCAGCACATCCATATTTCAGCCATAGATCCCACTTGCCTTCTCAGTCAAATAATTCCTTCCCGAGATCCACACTGTTTCACCTCCTCTCTGTTATTTTTACATTTTAATTCCACTTTTCCCCACCTTCACATCCTTCAGCTAATAAATTCAGTCGCTCTCTTTTCTGTGCTTCCCTGTGGTTCCCATTCCTGTAGCGCCCGCAGATCCAGTTCCTAATGCTCCACTTAGGCACTTCTCTTTTTATTGCCGGCACCAAGGAGGGGTTCTTAGACAGTAAAAGAGAGATAATCTCTTGCAAAAAACCACGCTCAGTTGCCAAACTGCGATACTCATCAAAGGCAGGAGGAACGGCACAAAGTGCCGCTCAGGCCTCCCAGGCCTGGCCCGGAGCAGAGGAACTGCAGGTGAATCCCTGGAGAAGGCACCTGCCAGGCCCGAGGGGCTAGAAGTTTGGAGCTAAAGCCTTCAGGAGTTTATAAATGAAAGCCAAATCTGGGCGGATTTTCCTAAAATAACTGCTTGCCAAATTTTAGGCTGCTCCTTCAGAACAGAGATTTCCTATTTCCTAGGTAATTGTAAACATTTTTCATAAGGGCAAAACCTGGAAGCCTACTGTGAGGCATAGATCAGCTCTGTTTGCTTAAGTCTTTCAAAACGAGTAAAGACATAAATGCATTTTAGTCTGAGACTCCATGACATTTGACATGGAAAATTTTAGCCCGAGTATTTAAATTTTACCAAAATTTAAAATAACTGAAGATGTTAGTCACGGAGAAAAGTCAGTATCTTAAACATAGGGACTTCTTATTCTACCACCTGCTATATGTGTTTAAGGTTTTGACTGTATCACCATTTGCTCTGAAACCCTGTATTGCAGAGATCAAGTTATTTCCTCTCCAGGGAAGGAGAATCATTTTGCACACATTTTAAAATTAGAATTAGTTGTCTTCTTTGTTTTTCAAGGGCATGGGAGTTACTTCAATAAGGCCAAACTGTGAACTGAACAAAAATTGTTTAATAGTTTTTGTGTTTGCCTTCACAGGCCATCTGAAAAAACAACACTCCGGTGATTTATCCAGTCGCAGTGATCCTAGACTTGTTTCACGGGATGAGATTAGGCAAAATGCCTTGGGTTTGCTCCACAGGGGACAGGTCAACTACCTTTACTGCCTGCCATCAGCAGTGGGCCACTGAGGCTTTGCTGAAAGATTAAATACTTCTCAGGATTAACAGGGCTGGTTAAAATGGAAAATTTCCCTTTCTTTTGTTTTTGTTGCATGGAATACCTATTAAGGGGCTAGAATAGGGATTGTAGAATATTAGATCATCAACAGTATCATTTGTTGAGGTCTTTTTGCTTTCTTTCCTTATATATAAATATATATATATGTGAATATATGTACATATATAAATTGTATATGCATGTAGATTATATATATATATAATAAATGCAGAATATTCATTTATTTTGTATTATGTGTAGCCACCATACACAACTACTGCATTTCGTGAGCCACGGTGCATTTAAGCTTTGTTTTCTGGTTGGAAAGTGGGGTTGATATATTAAAGAACTGGTTTCTATAAAAGATTTTTTTCTAAGATTCAAAGGACTGATTATCAGCAAGTACTTTATGAAACTACATATTATTTCCCTGTTCTTTAATAAATGAGGTTGTGCAAAATTCCTTTACAATCAGAAAAAAAATAAAATTAAAAACTGTGTTTATACTAATAAATGGAAACCCTCATATTCTGTTAAATCCTTAGTCTTGCATAGTCACTCTTCCAGCTCATATTATCTGCATAATACAACACATAGTTTGGAGTTTGTTCTTTTTTTTTTTCCAAAAAGTTATTGAGTATATGTCATCATATGCCAGTTAATCAAGTAATTATTCAGGTAAGTACCAAAGGTCCCAGTGACTTTTCCATACTTTCAGGTTGAAAATAGTTGTGACTTCCTGTCCTTGGCTTCTCACCAGATAAATGAAGGTACATGAAGGCACAAGGTACATGTTTTAGCCAAACGATAGCTCAGAGACAGCAGGACTGTGCATGGAGGATCTTTTTTTTTGGCAGAAGAGTCACATGTAACCCATCCTTTATCCTTCCAACTATTTCACTCTTGAATATGACCCCGTCTTTAACAGGAGACTCACGCAGTGAAGCACAGAAGCTCAGAGGCCACAGATCTATTTTGAAGCTTCTACTCCCAATACATTTGCTGCAAAATCGTTTTTACTTAAGAAAACCAGGCTCAGATCAGGGCCCCATTGTGCCAGAGCTGTACCAAAAAAAAAAAAAAAAAAGGCAGAAAAAAGTATTCCTCCTCCTCCAAAGAACAAATATAGAGAATTATATATAAAAATATAAAGAATATATATATATATACACAAAAATATAAAGAATAGGGAAAATGTAATAATGCTAACAGGCATTTAGGTATTAGTACAGCCATTAGTAGGCATTAATGCTGTGCAGGAAAACAAATTTCAGACATTAGATGATATGATGTATACATTAAGGCTTTTCATCTAGGTAGGACAAAAAGAAACATCTAAGGAAACACCAATGGAGAGAGTCAAAGACCAGTAGCACTAAAACTCTCCACTTCTGCCATAAGTAAACACAGAGTAACTGAACTAGTGTAAGGTTTAACTTAGTCCAGCTGCAGAAAGGGTGACAAAAGAGGTACATCCCTTGTCACATTTGTACTAATTCATCTTCAGATTAGGGATTAGATGATTAGAAAAGGGCTCTGCCCCAACAGAGTGTTCCACTGGCACTGATATGTTCATGCTCAGCTTTCCAGCTGTAGGTACAGTAAGACCCTTGCTTCTCTGCAGCTTAGTGTTTGGAATTTGGGTAAGTTTTCTTTCCTAACAGTTTCTTTCCTAACATTAAGAGTGCGCTATTTTAGAATTATTTGCTATATCCCATGTCCTTTGTTTTCAAAAATATTCAGATTCAGTAATTTGAAATAATTGGGTTTTTTTGGGACAACAACATTGAACCTTTCTTGATTCCCAGTTCAAATGTGGAAATCAAGACAGCAGTCTATGATATCAAAGCCCTCAATACTGAAATGTCAAGAGCAATGCTGAAGAAGATGTAAAGGACACACAATGCCAAGGAGAAACTCGATCACAATTTCCTATAGTATCTGCTGCCAGAAAGCATGAATGGAATCATGGCAGAAATTAAAGCTGTCCAAACCCAGCAGCATCCTTCAGATATGATAGCTGTGCAACCTTTTGATGTCTGGGTGCTCAACATGATACCAGGTGACTGCAGAATATTCTAGCAAACAGTAGCAATGGAGATCTGCAATACATACTTTAGCAGCTTTGGCACACAGGGCACATACATGAGGCGTCCTTTGGAGTTTGATCTGTACTGCTCATAACATCCCAACTCTGTCTTTTCATCTATTACTACTTATGCTAAACGGCACAGATAGTCTTTCATAAGGTAACTTCCATTTTGGCACAAGCTATATTCCATCTTCTTCAAATAGGGTATTTATTCCTGAGAAACCAGCATACACTGGTATGCTGGTATATACTTCTCTTCAGTTATCTGTTAACCATGTTACAGAGGTTTCATCTGTATTTTCTCGATGTTTGAAGTGTAAGTGCAAGCCCATTTGCCAGATCTATGGTTGTCTCAGACCCAGCGTTGTTTGGATATGAACGTTCACTGCAGACTTT
Organism: Rhynchotus rufescens; assembly: GCA_032273925.1. Classification (NCBI taxonomy): domain Eukaryota; kingdom Metazoa; phylum Chordata; class Aves; order Tinamiformes; family Tinamidae; genus Rhynchotus; species Rhynchotus rufescens. Next base: position 6,361 of record JAVCKT010010110.1, on the reverse strand, counting down.
AAGTGAGATTTGGGGCATGATGAAGACTGAAAACTTTGATCAAGCCCTAACAAGCTCGAGTATGTTTCTATTTGAATTGTAAATGGACCAAACAAGATTTACCTTCCACTGATGTAACATGTCCAGTGAAAAGTCAGCTCTATGAATCTTCTTAGGAAGATCCCAACGTTGTAAAACACAAAGTCAGATGGATTTGCAGGTTGTCTGAACTCCACAAGTTTTTCCAAGCTTGTAGGCATGCTGCACTGAGCTACAGGTGTCCTGTACTGGACCATGCAAAGCTCTGAGACAAATCAAGGAGCACAGCAGGTTTAGGGAGCTCTCTGGGCCAGCCCTTAAGGTGCAGTGTAGCCATCACCATATTCATGACCATATGTTTAGTTCTTTTACTCTTTTCAACAAGCCAACCCTTCCATTATCTCAAAGTTTTCTTTCAACTTTTTCTTGCAGACATAAGAAAGCTTTGATATGCTGATAGCTAATAGAGATATTAAATGCTGACAGTCTCATTATTACACTGCTCCATCTGCTCGCCGACTCTCCACCGCTGTGCCAGCAACTCCCTCCCTCCTGACTTGGGTGCAGCACTGCAGATGCCCTCTAGCCCCTCCGCTGCTGGAGAGAACCTGCAGTGCTGTGCAGGCTGCGCAGGAGCCGAGTACGAGCGTGGAAAACAGGCTTTGCAGCTCCAAGGCTGGCAGCACGCCCCACCGTACGCCCCAGTCTGCAGGAATGGCCCCAAACAGTGAATATGGGGGCACGGCCTCCTCCTCTCTGCTGCATCTCCAGCCCCTAACAGCTGTACTGCATCCACCTCTTGCCCCACAGATACCATCTCGCTGCTTATGGGGACATGGGCCACACTGTGCATGGACTCTGTGCATGAGGAAATGCTCCATCGTGGTGATACGTCCTCTTCTGCAACCAGCTCACAAAATCGGAGAGGTGCTCTTGAGAGAGCACGATGCACTGATATCCTGAAAGATGATGTGGCTGATTTATGTGCTCTGCAGAGCACGCAGCTGGAGAAGGGAGTTTGCCTCTGGAATCACCTTGTTTTCTTCCATGGTTCAGTTCAAATTCATAGCTAGTTTGCAGTTCTGTTATCATCTCTGTATCTGCAGTGCTACTACAGTCTCTATTTCTACTGCTGAATATTTCTTATGTTGAATCTAATTGTCATACTATTTTGTTCTATATATTTATTTTTGAATTTTCTGAGAAAAAAAACCTTTTTCTCATTTATTTCCTTAATGTATTTGTAATCTCCCTTAGATCTTCTGTATTATCCGTTTTCATTGATATCCACAACAGTTTCTAATTTAGCATTATCTATTTGACTGTCTTTTTAATATCTCACCCTCCAGATTATTAATGAAGATATTAAATACGACATGTTTAAGAGACTGAGCAGCTTATTTGCATTCTCAGTGACTACTTGAAACATGCAAGCTGAAGAAATCAGTCCGGCTAAAGACCAACCTAAGCAATGGAGGTGCTGAGGAAGGTGTTTTGGATGGAACCAATCCAATGGAGGTGTTGGAATCCAATGGTGTGGAACCACCACAATGGAGGTGTTTTGAGGAACAGGAACCTTTGTGATCTTCCCATCAAAAAGCATGTCTACTTTAACATCAAAAAAAATTGCAAACTGAAGTTTTAATAAATTTAAATAGAAGAGTCACAGGTTGTAGACATAGCTATAAACACTATCTACAGATCTTCTGCTCTGAAGATAAGGCTTTTCCAGGCTCAGCCAATGTATTCATTCTGCCTCTGTGCGTGTGGAACCACTGCCACCCATCCACCTCTGTCCATCTCCAAAGGCTTGCTCAAATAAAGGTGATGAGCTGCAGGTCTTCTCACAGAATAACCAGAAAGTGAATTACAGCCACATTGCTCAGAATGCTTTGACTCTGAGTCACGTGCTACTAAGCCTTGAACAGTAAAATCCTCAGAGATGTCTTCTCTCCAAGCCATATTATTAACCTGTCTTCATTCAAAATGCTCAGGTGTCATCAAAATAGTTAAGAATCAGATCATTTTCCATTACATCTTCTTCATTTCTAGATTTCTTCTGACAAAATATATGTGAGTGACTGCTTAGCTATTTATTTGCTTATTGATTTGCATGGTGCAAGATTTACTGCTTGGTTGACACCTCTTTCTGGCAGCTAGCCCTACCATTTAACATAACTAATAAAAATTACTGGAGTTTTTTTTATTACAAGTGAATTTTTTTATTAATAAGCACGCTTAATACAGTATGTCATGCATGCTTATATTTTTATGTACACTTCAGGCATACTATTAAGTCTGGTTATATTTTTCTGTATTTTTAATCATATCACTACTTAACCATAAGGCAGACAAAATTATGATGACTCAGATAATTTTTAATAATCTTCTTTCCTAATGATCACCAATTTGGCTGTTTGTTAAGCTTAGGTGAAGTAAAATGGATCTCAGTATAAGTGGCTGAGCTGTACATTGATTTTCTCTAAAGACATATCATACTTTATTACAGCACTTTCAGGATAGCACTCACCATTACACTCAGCACAAATCTCCCACCATTTGCCTTTACTTCTGTGTGAGCAATTACTGGAATTCAAGTTTGAACTGGGTATAATTTATTTTGCTGCCTGTCCCATTCAGAGTTAGCCTCAGCTTCCCAAATCCTTGAAGCAAAGGTAAATAGGAATTATCATCAGAAGAAGCAATGCCTTGGAGCCATTAGTCCTGCCCTTGTTTTCTCCCCTCTTTCATGTCATCAGACATCCTTGTGCAGCTACATGGTGAATCAGACCAGCAAAGCACCTACTGAAACCCATTACTGGCAGGGAAGAGGGATTAATGTTAACCTGGAGTGGTTTTCTGATTTCATTTACTCAGTACCCACACAAATACTTGAGATGCATCAAGTGATACAGGCAGAAGCAAAGCTGGCAAGTCAGAAGGGTAGGATCACAGTAACATCAGCTCAATGCTTTGAAGCTACAACTCCAGCAAACAGAATGGTTTAAACTAACCTCAAATACATTAGTGCTCCTACCATGGCGATTGCTTTTAATGAAAAGGCAACGAGGAGCCATTGCCTGGAAAACACCAGTCTAGATAACATTCTAACTACTAGGACAGAGTAAACTATTATCTATCTGCCAAAACTATAAATCCTGCATTTCTTAAACATTTCATGCTGCCTTTAAGAATTCCTCCCTAGTCCGTAAAGAAGTTATTTACTGCAACCCTGTTTATTCTGGCTCATTCACTTTTAATCCTTCACAGAACTCTAGCCTTACCTCATGGCTGCTTTATTTTTCTTACTCCTTGCTAGTGAGAGATCTCTGATCAAAAATCCTTTTGGAAATCAAAGTAAATTACTTCTTCAAGATGTCATTTATCCACTAGATTGTTGGCTCAAACAATTGAGGAAGTCAGAACAGCACGATTTACTCTTGTAGCAACCAGGCTGATTTGATCTTACCAGCATATGGTTTTCCCAGCGCTTCATTACTCCGTCCTTAATTATACTCTGTAAAGTATAATAAAAAGTATACTAAAGAAGTTGGCCAGAGTGTGATATCTGTAGTCGTCCTCAAATATTTTTAGAAGCTGGGAACAGTGCTAGATTCTTTTCAGACATTAAACTTTTGTACACCAAGAAATGTATAGATTCCTATAGTTTCACTGCCACATTTTAGGTTACTGTTTGCTGTCTGGTCTGGGAGTTCTTTTGCCAAACATAGCAAAGAAGGAATATCTTCAAAGATAATTTTCACTGGCCTCAAGCAAACATCACTTATTTTAAGATAGATCTAAATGAGATGGGACATTATTGAAAAATATTTCTTGAAATTAGTATGTGATTATTTGAAACTTAAACACGTTCATAACAACTGTCATAATATGAAATGCTTTGAGAATCATTTCAGTAATACTTTTTTCCTGAGAGTAATTATTCAGAAAATACTATTTAATTTTTGAGAACATAACACAAAATAATTTTAAAAGTTTTTTTACTGAACAATTCTTGTCAGGAAGATACATTTCACTGGTAAAACACAGATGTGAGAACCTTCACTGTAAGTATTAACAGTTTATCTGTTCCTTTCTGCTTTTTTAAAAATTCTGCTTTCATCCACTTTTCTATTTCTTTTCTTCCTTCCATTCTACTCTTGGGAGAGGAACGGGAAAATATGCATTGGTCTTTCAATGCAATTTCATTTAGAGGACAGTGGAACGGATATTCTTTGGTTGCCTCCCAACATCCCTGAAAACTCAGTAGTAACTAATACTCCTTGGGATACTACATACTGTTTCTGAAGTGAAAAAAAATAATTGTCTTAGGGACAATTTAAGAGTTAGCAGAGCTGAATTTTTGAGCACTGAATTAAAACCTAATGTAAACCAAAAGGAATTATTCATGAGGATCAAAGGACATTGAAGCCCCATTATTGTTTCATATTAAGATTATATGGCTAAAATGTAGTTTCTAATTGCTGAAATATTTGCTTACAGTAGTTTCTTTTGAACACACAAAGATACAGCATTTTGCCAGAAGGTACTGCGAATTCAACATGTGTTTAGAATCAATGAGGTCTTGTCTGTTTTTATTTTAACTCATTCTGAGTAATTTATTTTGAAACCTCAATAAATCTATTTTATGTGAGAAAAATGATCAACGTACATAATTTACCTTTAACTTGAAAATACATTGGTCTTGCTCGCATTTATATCATTTATCTCATGTAATATGCGTTCAGTGCTCAATTAAAGTAACTATCCCTTCGAACAGTTCAAACAATCACACTTAGTTAAGAATCTGTTAGTATGTGGAAAAGTGAACAATATGTGAGTATTTCAGTAGGGTAGGAGTGGTAGACCTACAGGTTATCTTCGGATTTAGCCATTAGAAAATATCTCCTTAAACTTGCCTATGATGTTTGCTACATACTCCCAGGCCCTAAAAGTTATCCCATCAATAATCACACAGCCTCTTCATTTCACTGGCCTTCTTTCAATGGTATCAGTACTGAATTTAGGAACCTGGCAAGTACCTAAATTGGTAGTGATGGTGGTGAATTCTCTAGATATGCCACAGTTCCAAGGACTAACCAATATATTTTGTTATCAAAGTCAGCCAATAAATCACTGTAAAAATCTTTTAAAATTCCTATCACAAGCAGAAATGTTTGAATTTAGATATGTCATAATGCAAATGTAAAGGACTTGAAAAAATGATACACAATAGAGTAATATTTCTTATATTCTACCATTATTTTGTTACTCCTTTAGCATATGAAAAAAAAAAAAAAGAAAGAAAAAAACACTTTTTACCAGGAATCCTGGGAAATCTGTTTCAAGAGAAAGGCTAGGATGTATACTATGCAATGGTAGAAAAAAAGGGTTTTTTTTTTACCTAGATTTTCCTGTATCTCACATGAATTCTGAAATATATATGGCTTTCAAAGCATCTGCAGCTATAAAGATCTGATATTACAGAACTGCAGCATGAATAGGTTGAAATAAGATATTCTTGAGTAAACGATTTTAAAAAATGCATAGAAACAAGAGGCAATTGCCTGTGAATGTAAGACATTCACAACACTGAACAGGACTCTGCACCTTAGGAAGGTCGCTAAACAATCCTGATAATTTTATAGATTCTTTTCATTTGTAAGGCATATCAGAACTGTGGTCAAGTGGGGACTGAGCATTAAAAGTTTGGTCCCTTCTGCTACTGTTGCTCCTCTTACTTTCTTTAAAAGTGCTTTTATGAAGAGGTCAGTTATCTAAATGAATTTTAGCTAATTTAGCCCTATTCTTACTTTTTTTGCATATACACACTTACTTTCAAGAAATATGGTCAGAATGAGATATATGATCCCTGAATAATAAATGACACCACAATTACTCCTCCTAGAATTGTTTTAAAAGCTGAGAAAGGAAATAATCAACTAGAGAATGTAACACCATGACAAAATCATCCAAAATCAAATTTTATAATTGGTAAAAGAAGGCCTTTCAGGAAAGGACAAAAGAAAATGACTTTCGCATACGAGGTAACATAAGAAGCTAATCACATAGTTAATATTTTATCCCATTTTCCTCAAACTTCTGAGGAGAGTTATTTTTTATAATGAAACAATAATGGAAGAAGACAAAAATTTCTTCCTTACTAATGCAGGATCCACCACTAACATTTAGCCTTTCTACAATACTACCACTATTACAGTCGTGTAACACACTGATTGTGGTCAGCTTAGTCAGAAATATGTGCTATTGGATACCTCAAAAGACTACACTTGTTTGGGGCTTTTTTTGGGTTTTTTTTTTTTTTTTTTTTTTTATGTTTTTG
>JAVCKT010010108.1:0-14911 GCA_032273925.1 Rhynchotus rufescens | reverse complement strand
TGATTAATGGTGCACTAAAATTAACCAAAGACCTTAAAATCAGAGCGGTTGCAGGAAGGCATCCACATCTCAGCATTATTACCAACAAGAAGAGCAGTTAAGGGAGATGGCCCTGCAATAGTATGAATATTTAATTAATAATTAGTCATGTAATTTCTCCTCAGGAATTATTATCCCTCAAACTGGTTTGTGAATTTAATTATTAGCAGCCTTTTTGTTTCCATGTCCCCTCATTACTGTCAGGATTGATGTAACATAAACTTCATTAAAAATTAAAGCAAGAGTCTTAATTACAAGGCTACCCTGACTGAAGTCAGAATTAGCCAAGTCAGTGATGTGCAAATGAGTGCATTATTTAAGAAACATGCTGGAAGTAGTTATGCTAATGTGGAAGGTTCACAGTAGCAGACCTTTTCACTTGCAGTTGCATATTCATTAAATGCACTATGCAAATTTAATGTAGCAGCCTTAGTAATGTGTTGTTAATTTATTCAGATTTATTGAGTACGACTTAAAAAAAAAAGTACAAATTTAATTACTCTATCTGCTAGAATGATATTAGGAAAGATAGTGAAGGTTTAAAATGTGTTGATCTGGATTACTGCAGTTTGATAGAGGATGTAGTATCAAAGGACACAATTTTGATAACTAGGCTTGAAAGAATGTTTGATTTACTTATGGAATGATCTAAGAAATCACTAAAACTGCACATGCTACTTTCCCAATAGGAAAGTTTAATAAAAAAAAAAAAGTCAGTTGTATTAATGTAACAGCTAAAGCAGTGCTGAGTCCACAGTCTAATGGATCTAATGATCCTACTGAGACCAGTAAAGGTTATGGATGGAGATCTATGGGAAGCCAAGTGTCTTTGTGGAAAGTTCGTTGGTTCCTGTGTCTTCCTTTGCAGTGCCGCAGATCATCAGGTTTAACAATAGGAATCCTGTCTCATTGTAACGCTGCAGTATTATCACTGGCACAAGGTAATTAGTTAGCAGTGATTGATGTGAGGTTTAAAGTTTTGTTTTTGTTTTTTTCTTTGCAGTTTGCAAATAGAACAAATGCTGTAAATTTACCATTGTGAAAAAAAATCTTAATGGGGTGCTTTTTCCTTTTAAAGGCTGTATATAAAGGGTGAAAAGACAATATAATTGGCAAGCAGTATTTGCTAGCCACTTTGAAACCTATTCACAATCACTTGGACCACTGCAGAGATACTCATGCCAACAAATGTAACTTTGTTGGTGTGAAGTATAAAAATGTTACCTCAATTCCAAAAGTTTTTGCTTTTCCCCTTTGTAGCAGGCCCCGTTTTTGTTTCCTCTCCTGATGTTTGGCTTCAGAAAACTCCTTGATGCGAGTGTTCGCTCAGGGCTAGTTCAGTAGTCGCCCTTCTGGCTGGCTGCCCTTAGAAGCTGAGGCAAGAGGTTTACAGGGGGTAGAGTGTGAACCACTCGAGAGGCAGGGGAGCACACGGTGGGCTGCCCGGCCCCTGCTGCGCTGCTCTCCTGCAGACGCAACAGTCGGAAGGACGCAAGTACCAAGTCCCTTAACAAATACCTAAACTCTGCTGTTTTTCTGCATCCTAATTTGAGGTCTGTGACCCTCCATTGTTTCCTTTACCAGTGAAGATGGCAGGGATGTGCTTAGTAGTTCTTGGTGCAGCTGGGCTAGAAGGAAAGAGTCCTTCCTGGTGTGATTATTTGTGCCTTTTCTCCTGTGCGTGCCATGCCAGTTGGACAGTGCCCTGTTGATCTGGTACCTGCCAAATAAGGTGTATTTATGCACTAAAAATGGGAGATACAAATATGGATGTGCTGATGTTTAGCTGCTTTTACACTAGTGACCTCAGAGATTCAAGACATGATGTTGACTTAGGACCTCTGTGCTCAGATCTATACTGTGCATTTGCCATCAATTTGAATGCTGGACTTGCACTGGATCTGCTGGGCATGTGACACACTTTTTCCATGTCTTTGGCAGCTGCTTTTATGGATACTTGGACAGTAAAGGCCAGCAGGTGTTTAGAAAAACATCCATTGCCATGAAAGCAGCATGCCCAAGATGAGGCCATATTACCAAATCTCTGCGTAGACAAAAGGGAAGAGAAACAGGAGGCATGAACCACTCCCACTGCTTCTTAGATCAAATATTATAGTCAGACTCTTGGCTTCAGAGTAGCAAAATTTGGCCTCTTTCTTTAAATTCCACTTCCGATGTGAGAGACCATACACTTCTCCAGGGATCAAATATTTATCCTTGCTGTTTGTCTATAATTTGGTTGGAACTTTCTTACCTAGCTCTGCCAAGTTCCTGCTGAATCGGGCTGTGTGTTCTCTAGCTCAAGGAGCAGGTCCCAAGTGCTTGGGATCCGCTGGATGAGCTGTGCTTAGGAGGGCTGCTGGAGTTCTTCTTGCTGTGAGCCTGTGGCCAGTGACTATTGGACTGTTACCAGAAACAGTTTCCCTGAAAAAGGGTGAGTCAACTTTGCTGTAGGAAAGAGAGAAAACACATTTAAAGCATGAAATGTTCTCCATGTTTATCTCATCTTAGGAGCTTAAACAAGTTTATCTTTCCCCGGGTCCTTTAGGGAAAAACACACCTCCTTTCTCATTCCCTCCTTGATCCTGCCAGCCTAGGTAGGGGTTTAGAGCTGGCTGGAGGAACGCTGGTGTGTCTCCTGCAGATGCTCCCGTGCCAGCGCCTTGCAAGCTGCTACACAGGAGCCACATCCTCGCGTGTTTGCTTCTGGCTGGTCACCTGTAAGTATGAACACAGAGCTGAGGTTATAGTAAATCATTTGGCGAAAAATTACCCCCCTTGCCCAAACAAGGATGTCTCCCAGTGTTCTGTACATCACAGGGATGTTGTCTGAAAGGGGCATATGGGATGCCTTGTGCAGAATAAGTTCTCTAACTGTCTCTTAGTGTCTGAGAAAGCAAGATGTCTGGGTGTGTTGCAAGGCCATTTGGCACTTTTCATAGGTTCTCATTTTGTACACACTTCAGTGGAAGCATATCAATAAATAATCTTTCTTACTGTTTGCCTAATCACACACACACACAAAAATCTGCCAGAAGTAGGGGTTGGCTTGTTGGAACAGTTGGATTGTAGTGAAGTCTTAAGAACTGTATCTTCATTGTGTGGGTAGTAAGATTAAATGATATACAGTGCTTGCTTAAAACAGTTGAATGATTAGGCACTTGCATCTGTTTAATTAAAGAATGAGCTTCAGCCTGTGTTTAATTAAAGACTAACTCATTTCAGTTAAGATACCATGCTGGGAGTTATAACACTGTTGTGATTCAAATCCAAGGATGTAGGGAATAGGTTTGTCTCCTTGCTATCCTTAATAGCCAGGGTACACAGCACAAAGCCAGTAAATGATCTGCAGGTATGCAAGGTAAGAATTTGGTCATTCTCACGGAAAAAGTAGATTTAAGGAAAGATTCAGTATGGGGAACATAAAATCATACGTGTTGAGTCACAGAGGAAATGGAAGCTAGCAGGTATCACTCATCCTGTTTACAGGATGTGTATTCTAACTTTACCCCCTGGAAGGTCTTACTGTATTAGCTTCATCTCTGAAGTACTTTGCCCCCATTACTAAAGGCACTTTGCAGTCATCAATGTACTAATCCTCAGAACATTTCTCCCACTAGGACTAAAGGAAATGCTCTTATCTGTGTCTTCAAAAAGAAAAATGAGGAGCTGGGGCAAGAGACTAGAGCTTAGATGTTAGAATCTTGCCCTGTCCAGTTTATCACAAGTCATGCAAAAAATCTGGAATTGAGCTGCGTTTCCTATGCTTTGAGGTTGCACAGTAATGACTGGACTGTCCTTTCTCTGTCTTCATTGTGATTTACTTCAAGTTAGACTTTATCATAGAAAGAATCTCTCTAGTTGAAACTCTCAATTTACAGGGAAAGGGGAAGCATATAGAAAGAATACTGCATAATGTTCTTTAGGTCCCAAATGCTGAAAGGAAATAAGGAATTAGTAAGGAAATATAAGAAATACAATATATGGTTTTAGGAATCTACTGAAGAGGACTCAAAGGCAGTTCTGATGATGGGACTTGCAGATGGAAGTCTTAGGTGGCTGCTGGTTCCAGCTTGTGACATTTTTTCTTGTACATTCTGTAAGGGAACAACTGCCTAAGGAAGGTGCTGTGGCAGGTACCTGCCTGTCTCCCCATTATGGCATGGCATGGCCCCAACCTTTACACACTTGCACTGGAGTATGCAAGGAAAGTGGAGCACTGAATTTTATCCCACTTGTGTCTGAAGTCCTGATGAATTCACAAACTAATCAGCTTCCCCAGGTCCCAGATTAATAGAGTTGCACCATGCTTCCTATTTATTTGTTCCTATGACTGGTCAGACTGCAGAATCCCCAAAGAGGTGTAGAATAAGCCCCAACTTGGACACTCTGGATTTCGAGGGGATGGTCAAGTGTCTGTGATAATGCGAGGCAGATGGGTAGCTGGTTGGACATTGCAGATCCTCCTCCAGGTGCCACGCGCCTGGCACAGAGCCCTCCCTTGCCCAGGCCTGGGCCCCAGGCTCAGCCTCCTGCTAGTGCTTGGGCCCCCTGGCCTGGCCGCAGGGCAGTGCTTGGGGCTGCGGCAGGGAGGCAGCGTGTCGCTGTCCGGGTTTGGGTTGCAGCAGCACCTGCAGTCTAGAGGCAATGGTGCTGCGCCCGTCCTTTTCTAGATGGTTGTTCGTTGGCAACGAGACTGTTAACGACTCCCAGACTTGAGCAGAAGGAAATAGGAATTCAGATTTTTTAAAAGCAAAAAAGCTGCTTTCTGGGCACTTTTTAAAACACTTTCTGAAAACCTACTTAGAATACGAAATTCACTGAAGCAAAGCCTTTCCTGTTCATAGGTTTGATTTTTTGGTAGATTGGGAATTTATTATCAAAACAGTCCTTTCTGTTCAGAAAATGCTAATCAGATTAATCTCAAAAGAGAGCTGTAAGGCTTAAAAAATACATATTTGGGAAAAGAGATAATCTGACACTTCAGCCTATGTGATTACTAATACAAGTAAATTCAGGTATTGTTCTGTGGATAGTTTGTCTGCATATCTGTGTACTGGTTAATTCTGTCTTGCCCTGTATCTGCTGCTACCTGATATCTGCTGCGTTTAGAGGTTGCTGGCTGAGACTGCAACAAGGTTGGAGCTGATGTTTTAATGCAGGAGGATATTTTCTCTGTTCCATGTTTGTAGCTGGTAGGAATAGCAGTTTCATCTGTACATGTGTAACTTGCCAGCCTCCCTGCAGTTGCAGTCATGGCTAAATCATCTTTAGCATTTTCAAAGGGTGATATGTAGAGAGAAAGACAGTTCTTGGGTTGTGATGGGAGCATGTTACTGAACCTTTAATAAAACGACCACTTTAATGTGTAAAATCCTGTAGCTTTATTGTTAATCAAAGTTATGCTTTAGCTTCTTCCTACCACTGTAACAGGGCTGCCTTGATCTGAATGCTGAGGGGACACAGAGGCTGAAGTCGTCCTCTGTATGAGGATCGCATCCCAGTGAATAATGGGTCTGCTGTTATGGGTCTTATCCTTTGTTGCAGATTAAATTAGTTTAATCAAGTTCATGAGTTTCGGCAGCCTCTCATCTTCCTACCTCCCCAACTCCATCCTCCACCTAGCACATTAACTGGAGGGAAATTTATGATCTCATTAGTTCTGCATATTGATTCGCTTAAGACAAATCGAAGCTTAAAAATGTCACTCAACTTTGACCTGTTATGAAAGCATCTAACCCACTGAAGGCTACGCAGCTATTTCTGAGCCGTTTTGACAACTCTCCCTGAAAAATCTAGGTTAAAAAAAGACTACGCACAGGACTTTGGTCACAAGGGTCTTTGCAGATCCTGCCCTGAGCTTCCAGAGGTATCTTCTTTGCCGGGCCAGGCCTCAAAGTATCCACACACACTTATGTGTGGCTACAGGAGTCCTGTTGAGCTGGCCAGCATTTACAGTAAGTGGGGCAGTTTCTTCTTTCCATGGCTTATGCCCTCCATGCATCAAGGAGACTAATTCGTATTGTCCTCCATATTGCACATAAAGTTACTTCTCCCATCTTCACTGTTAGTCCATATTTGAATCTCTCATTGAAGTCATCCTCGGATTTTTGTTGCTGCAGGGAGCTCCAGGAGCACCGAGTATGTTCCTCGTGGTCTTGTCTTCCTGTTGAGCAGATCCTTTCCTTCCACTGCTTAGGGGGAGAATGTGTCCCCGCGGTGCGGCTTGAGCTGCATCCTACTGTGTGTGATGGGGATTTAAAACAAGCAGTGCAGATATTTCTGTTGATTAGTAGCAAGAAGGTGTATAGAAGGTGTAAGAATAGGTATTTACCCTCTTCCCTCAAAACTGCTTCTTATTTGATGTCTGTGGGCTGTGATTTGAAAAGTTAGGGGTTGTGCAGACAGGACTTCTGCAGCAAACTTGGTAACAAAGAAGCAGGAATACTTCATTTTTTAAAATTGGGATAGCACATTTTTGTGTTTAAAAAAATAGATGCACTTTGAAAAATATATTTCTGAGAAATTTCTAGAGTTTTCTAAAATCTGCTCTATTTTTCTTCACCTTGTACTAAATGGATCTTGAAGGAGGATTACACGAGTTTTGCTGCAGGGATCAATTATATTTTTCATTTTTCAGGTAGCCTTTCCCCTTTGTCTTGACTTTGCATGTGAAGTTCTGACTCAAGAGAAAGCCTTGCATGGATGGAGATTAATCTCCTGATACAGTTCCTGACAGCTCTAACAGGCTGTGATGTTCTGGGATAATGCTGCAACTCATATTTCCTGCTGCTTGAAGCAATTATTTTTCATATGAGATATGTTGGTCCTACACAGGGATTTTTACAGGTGTCTCTGTATCCCATGGCAAAGATTTGAGGCCTGGGGATATTTTTTCTATGTTGCTGTAATTCTGAGATAGATGTGTTATTTTGGGGAGCCCATTCTCTGTCAGGTATTTGGGATTTACAGTCTGTCTCCCTTGCCCTCTTTGTCAGACACTAAAGCTCTCTTGCCTTAACTGAAGATGATTTACCATATGGCAAAGTGGGTTTGCTCTCCATTAAATGTTTTTAATTGCAGTGTGTTTACAAAGAGCTCTGTAAATACTTACATATTTGATGCTGCTAGAAATTAGTTTTATACTGTTTTTTCCTGGGCTTATTCCAAATGATGCCGTTCGGAGAGGTTAAATTACACTTGCTGCCATTCAGAGCATAATGACACCGTGCCCAGCATGAGGCTGGATGGCATCATGCTTCGCGCGTGCCCATAAATAAGGCTGCAGAAGGATTGCTTCAAATGATGTAGGTGAGTAAGCTCACAGTGAGGACTGGCAGGAATGTCTGGTTTAGTAGCACTTGTGAAATTACTTGTATGATTTAAAGTCAGAAACGCAGCCAGTGTAATTTGTTTTAAACTCTCTTGTTTGCCCTAGCATCTTGCATTGATTTTTAGATGCCCCAATATGACTTCTGCATGTAAATGAGGTCTGATTCTGTCCAGGCTTTTTCAAAAGGCTCCGTACTGGCCTCCTTTAGAAGTTCACCTTGTGGGAGAGGGGACTGTTTTCTGCTCTAGGGAAAGCTGGAAATACAAGTATGCCCTGGAAATATAAGTATGCCCTGTGTGGGGAAACTGTTTCTGCAAAAACTTTGATTGCTTTAATACTGTCATTTTAATGACTGGAGACTGAAAGCCTAATGTTAAATGTGTTCGGGTGTGAGGCGGGTGTGCTCTGCATAAGCTCTGCAGCCGGGCAGGGAGGCACACAGTCCTTTCTGGGAAGCTGCCCAGTACAGTGGGGTTCCAGGTAGTAACCGCCAAGTGAAACTAGGCAAGGGCTAAAAGATTCACTGGACTACATATCATACAATCATTCAGCCATAAAAATGGCTAGTAATCAGGTATGAATCCTTTGAAAAGCTTCTGTAAATATTCTCAGAGGAAGAATGCAAAGTGCAAGTTATGCAGCGCAAGTGAATCTTGTCACTATTGGAGAATATTTTGCTCAAATTGCTACTCAACAGGCTGGGTTCTATTCTGGGAGCCCATTTGTTTCTATGTGAAGCAGGTGAGGGCATTCAGTATCATTGCTTCCCAATTATAATCACCTGTCTAAATCACAGCATGGTAGGAAAATTCATCCTCACTGACATCTGACAATCATGCCTGCATTTGAACTGACTTTTTAAACCTGGAGAAGCTCAAATTCACTGGGAGTTGTTCCAGTAGCTAGATGCTTTCTCTCCCTGGAGCAGTGGGATCATTTGGGTCTGAGGGCTTGGCCAGAGAGAGTCTCCTCTCAGGTGAGAATAATGGACTAATTTCAAGACTTAAGTTTTTGGAAAATGCTGCTAAATTTATAGTGTTACATGTAAAGTATTTGAAAACAACCTGTCCAGCAGCAATGCATTCTTTTGACCATGACATGGTGCAGGACCTTGATGAGGGACTGCAGGTGGAGGGAGTCCAGGGAGAGGAGAGCATCCAGGGCCACATTTTCTCTGGGCTGGCGTGCTCAGCTTCAGATGTTGAGAGAGAGCAAGGAAGATTTATGCAAGTTGAGGGCGTGTGTTTGTATCAGAAAAGAATTTCTTCTCTGGGGTTTCCTGACTGTGAAACATTAGTGCTCTAATGCGCCTTGATTCTCCATCCTCCTTTAAGTTTTAAATATCTGTCTTTTGGGCATGGTCTTAATAGACAGGGGCTTTAGGACCAGCTTCTCTGTGAAGCCAGCAGGGTACAAGGGGGCCCTTGACACCGTTCTGACTTAATGCTAGACACATCTGCAGCTACTTGGGCAAAATTGACATTGTCTAGAGAGCAAAGCAATCGCCTAGTGTAGCATTACTGAGCATTTACACTTGAGCCATGTTACCAGACAGTAAATCTTGACCTTTAGGAGTTCAGAGATTAGATTTCTTTGCTATAAGAGCTCAAGGTATTGTTAGACATTTGTTGCTATTCAGAGCAGATTTCAGGGGTTACCTATGGGTTTAATTCATAGCATCAATCATTTTTGGAAGATTCTTCTAAAGCCAAGATAGCTTCAGATAAAAGTCTAAGAAATTAACCTAAGTATGATTTTACACCACAATTTGACTCTTTAGCTGTCAGCCCCTGAAGGTTTTTTTCAGAACATAAAATTAGACACAAAGCATCACTCACTTGCACTTAGCAATGCTCTTTGAATTCACCAGCAACACTATCTTAATTTGGTATTTGATAAGATATCTTCTATATCTTAGTATCTCTAGGGTATTAAGATACATGCTTATTAATTAGATGTGAAATAATTTATTAAAACTATAACAATCAGCAAAACTGAAAGACATATTCAGAGGTATTTACTGTGGAACAATAAGCATGATCTCTTTGCACTGAAATAAACTGATTCAAAGCAAAGCCCTAGAAAAAAAACTAGTCCCTGGAGATATTTCTGAAAAGGTCATTTATAGATCTTTAAATACAAATATTCCAATTATCGATACCCCAATTTTCTCTTTGCTATTCTGGGAGGAAGAGAAAGCTCTTCAGAGAGTGCTTCCATGTCCCTCAGATTTGTTAATGTTAACTTTGAGATGCACGCAAAGGGTACAATTTCAAACATAAATATTTTTAGAAAGCCTGGCAATGCAGTTAAAGACAGCCAAAAGATATTAATTATGATCAGACTGGCTGGTCATCACACAAGTTTACTTGTGAGATGGAGATATTTTAACAACCACTTCTCAAACTTTGGGAGTTTTGACTCTATACTTATTTTCAACTTAATAACTCAAGGGCAAAAGCTTCCCCTTTCTGCTGTTTAAATATACATTTATTAAACCAAAGAATTGGTTTTGGTCACTTTGCATTCAGGAGACTCCATTTTGAACCTAACAGACTTCTCTTCTTTTTTTTCTGACAAGTGAACTTCAGTAATTTCTGCACTGTGATCTTGAGGCATGTTATGAACATTAAAACATTTAACCTTGAAGTCTTGTAATGCAGACAGTGGGGTTCAATTTGCAGTGCAGTGGCTTCTTCAGTAAGCAAGGCTTCTTGAGATACATTGGGCTTGTGAGCAGCTCAAGCCTGGTTTGCCTGCTGGGGTTAAAGGAATAGGCCAATTGCCATAGGGAATGGAGTTAGGTTATGCTCGAATAAGAGATTAACTGGGTAATCAAATCCATGGCTAGATGAGAAGGCAAAGCAGGACAGAGCGCTGAGATCCCTGGTGCTGCCACACTGGCACCATGAGCACTTTGAGCTCCATGCAAAGGGAGCATGCAGCTTCCCACTGCTGCTCTTCTACTGAGACTTTATTTTTTAAAGTCTTCTCACCTTTGTTCCCTGAGGAATGTGTGTGAGTTTGATGAAGGGTGAGAAACCTGTCTTTCTGAAGCTGTGATTGGTCTCCTGGCGCTTCATGATCCCTAAACTTGTATTGTATTCCCAAACCACGTAGCCCTCCCTGTGGGCTTTTCCACGCAGTCTGAAACTCCATTCCTGAAGGCATAATTCCAGAATCATAGCAGACTAGAATTCCTGTGTCTAATGACTGGAATCTGAAAAGTGCTTCTAGACCTTTACATTGTGAATCTCTAATGCTACCAATTATGTTTGATTATGTACTGGAGACCAAGTGCACAGAGTTTGAATCATTTAACTCTATCTTGCCAGAGGAAGTCTCTGTCCTCATTCCTTAGTCTTTCTTCCAGGAGAATCAGTTGATGTGCTAAAGCTAAAAGCTAGCATATGAACAAAGCTAGCATAAAGCTAGCATATGAACAATCACATCCACTACATGGATGTTAAGGAAGTTTGGACTCAATTGTATCTTGGTGCAGCACAAGAAGATAGTGCGAGTTCACACTAGTTTCTTTTCCACTGGACCTTCTTGTTAGCATACCTGATCATCAAGGGTGTATTGATGAATGTTGGTTTAAACAAGAACAAACTTCCAGACATAAGCTTGATTCATTTGTTTCTGAGTTTGGAACTAAGAACTAAAGAAGATTTGGTATTTTGCTTCCCCTTCCCAGAAAATTTGGTGTTGCCTAACTTTAATAGCTGCTGAGAAATGCTTTCCAAGGCCTCTTTGTCCTAAAAATAAAAGCCCAGAGTGGACTGTAATGTGTAAAGCAGCAAATAATTTCATTTCTAGATCTTTCTATATAAAGAATGTGTGCTGCAATAAAAAAGTGAGAATTTGTCTATGTGAACATTTGACTTTCTCATGAAACCTCAGATTTGTCTGAACTAGGCCCTCATGCTGGTTCATGTCCACATAACTCATCCTTTACAGTCGTAGACTGATGTGACACAGGGTAATAGAAAGTGATGCATTGCCTGAATTTAAAGGAACACGGACTATTTCAGGATCTGCTGTGCAGTATGAGATCTGTATCAGATTTGAAACAAAGCTAACCAAGCAGACAGAGCAGTAAGATATCTATAGCATCCATTAATCAGTATATAGTATGCTGTTGCTATTTTTTTTCCCGTTGGTTTTCTTTCTCTGTGTGTTTGCCATCTAATTTTTTGCTTGATGCATTTTAAAGCTACGACAAATATACAAGGCTACTCCAGTAGCCATTTACAGTTCTTTTCTCCTCTCTGTTCTTTTACAATTCTTTTCTGCTCTCTTTTATTTCAATTTAAAGAATAAAAGTTTTTTAATCCCAAATTCCCACTAGAGATATATATCATTAATATGCCTAAAGATCTATTCTATAACTGTAAAAAATCAGCATTATTATTTGTAATCTAAATATTATTTTTGCATATGTGTGTGTATACTTTCATGTGTTTACTCTGAAGTGACACAATCTAAATTCTGTGGTACCCCCAACAAATACTCCTGCAAATACGACCTTACGATTAATTATAGAAAATGATGAAATTTACTCAGTTCTGATTCGATATTAATAAGCTCTTTGGAATCCTAGACTGAATTTCTCCCAGAATCAACATAGCTCTTTGTTGTTGAAAGGTCCATGCACTTCACTGGAATATTTGTTTAGACGAGATCTTAACAATGAAGGTTCTTTGTAATGCACATGCTTGCTGAGGAGCGGAAGACACACTTTATGTGAGGAAAAGGTTCTGCCCTAGTGTCCTCAGTCTTTCTCTATGGATCATATTCAAGAGAAAAGGTAGGCGCTTCAGACACGCATTATTTATCTTCAGAAAGAATGGCGAGCAACACTTGAATCCTAAACACTCATGTTCAACAGCTAACAACTTTAGCTTTGCATCAGCTTATTCTTTATTTCTGATACATCCAAGTGCATTTGTGTTATATCCATATATTATGAATCTCAATAGAAAGACCTTCTTCACTGCTGATGACCTCTGTGCAGAGTATCTCAGCAAACTATATGCCTCACAAGTTCAGCATTCTGAAACATATAAGTAGTGCTTCTCTAGGTCTTACTTTGACTTTGTTTAACTTGTAAGCCTCTTGATAGAAATACCATGGAGGAAATGCCATTTGTTCTAACAAGAAATACAGTACAAAAACAGCCCTTCAAAATATTTCTGTTTTTAAAAAAGCTTTTGCCCGTACAATACTCCTTTCTGCTATTAGAAATTTCACAGTCTGTCTCCTCACAGTTCTATTACTTGCCATCATTTTGGTATGCTATTTATTTTAAAAGAGATTTCTATAGGAAAGAAGTTTTTTGCAGGAACAATCTTCACATGGTGCTTCTACCGATGGACTATTCAAGTTGGCCAAAGATCAAATGTGAACCAGAGGATCATCAGCACAGTTTGTTTGAAAGAACAGAACCTTTTCAGTTTAGCCAAAATGCTCTGTAGTGGAGTTATTGCATATTAAGAAATAAATCTTTCAGCTGAGATCACCGTAACAGAGATAATACTGTTCTTATACTTAACAGAAATTACATATTTGCCGAACAGGAAAGTAGGCTGTACATTTTTAAAAAGTCTTCCATAGCAGTGGATTTCATATTACCCTAAAAAATAATGCTGTTTTATCAGTGATATTTCTGTGACATTGTGTATGATATGAAGTTTTAAAGCCAGACACCTTCTAGCAATGAGAACTTCAGAAGTAAACCCTGCTGGAACCATCTGAACTGCTTCAAAAAGAGCATCCTCCTCTCAGGGATCTGCTGTTTTTCCCAGGTTTTAAATTCTAACCTGGTAAATAGCAGCAACAGGGGCCTTTCCCCCCAACTATTTTGGAGAACCCCACAGATATGAATATCTTCAAAGGAGGATCTGTTAAAAAATGCAACAGTCTTCAAAGGGGAAACACCACCCTCAGCAATCCGAAGTTCTTTAAAGTGGGAGCCCACCAGCACTATGAATTCTCCAAGGACTAACTCCCAGAGCACTGTGAAAATTTGTAAGAGAACAAGCCCTCTCTCCCTAATACCCACTAGGCTATTATTTTGCTTTAAAAGGACTCTTATATGTGTACATTTATAATTACAGAAAGGGTCTTATTTAACCAGAGCCCTGTAGAACTCTGCTCTTTTTTTTTAAGCAAATATTGATAAAAAGAAAAGAATGTCAGAGGGAAACAATTTGATTTTGCTATTTTCCTTTATTTTCTTCTGTTGTTTGTAACAGATCTCAATATAACATACCTACAACACTTGATTCGTGTAGCTCTTTTGATCTGTGGAACTCCAAGTATTTTCTAAGGATTGTCAAGAAATATTCTGTGAGCACCATTATCCATTTATACTGCTGGCTAACTGGGAGTCCATGTACCCTGTCAGAAAACACATTTATCGCTTTTGTACCATTGCTAGGTATGTTCCTTCAAAAGATGCTTTTTTTTCCCCTGGTAAACACTTGAATGTTTGCTTCCATCTGTTCTGGCACTTTGTTGGATAAGAATAGTTGATGTTGTTATTAAAGAAGTTGTCAGTTGTCAGATTTACTGGCTCACCATGTCGTGGCTGCCCAGACAATTTGGGCAACAAGGCCAGCTGCCCCGCAGGCTGCAAGGGCTGGCAGAGGGCTGATTTGCCTGGCCTGGAAAATGCAGGTATGAAAGTTAGTACCTGAGACTATTTCTCAGTTCCAAATCAGGTCTTACCTCAAATTTTTAACCATTCAGAAAAGAGTACTCACAAATCTCAAGGATGCTGAACATATAACCTGAACACAAAGATTTATTAGTAAAATATCTGCTGTGCTGAAAAGGTGATAGGACTCATTTAATATTACCTTTAGGAGGAAAATATAATGCTGCATTTTTGTATTTATTGGCTTTTCTTCTTTTACAATGCCATATGATTTATGCGGTTCTAATTCTAGTGTAAAACTGGAACCTTTCATATCTTACATTTAGTGAGGTTTGATGGTTTGATTTCCTCCTTTGACACTGATCCAAACATGTGCCAAGACTATGATGCCTGACAGAGGCCTCATCTTCCACTATAGTAAAGGAAAAATATTCTTTAGCAGCAAGTGACAAATATCTTTACACCTCTTTAATGATAGTATAGTCTGATTTTTTTACTGCAAATAACATCTCCTTTTTGATAGTTATTCAGATATGGGTGATATTTTGGTCTGATACCAATAAGCACATTTATCCCATTCAGTAGACTAACTGTATTTTGCTGTGAAGCTCTAATAATTGCAATACTGTGTATATCCAGCAGCACCATTGGGTAAACTCACTTTCCACAGATCACAGAATCACAGAATGTTCAAGGTTAGAAGGGACCTCTAGAGATCATTTAGTCCAACCTTCCTGCTCAAGCAGGGACACCCAGAGCATGGGACACAGGGCGGCATCCAGGTGGGTTTTGAATACCTCTAGAGAAGGAGACTCCACAGCCTCCCTGGGCAGCCTGTGCCAGGGCTCTGTCACCCTCACAGGGAAGAAGTTCTTCCT
>JAVCKT010010107.1:0-17489 GCA_032273925.1 Rhynchotus rufescens | reverse complement strand
CTGCAGTGTGCTCAGATCCAGATTTCCTCGTCCATTCAAGGATTCTGTTGAGCCATGAGCACTGCAGAGTGCTGAATATGTAGCATGGAGAAGATCTGAGGATATATAGGTAGCTGCCGTGCCACATGAATGCTTCCCACTAACTCAGTTTTAATAACTTAATATTAAGGTAATTTTCTGTTGGTATAATTCAACACATCACCTTTAACTTGGCTAGATTTCTTTTCATTCAGACCAGCTGAGAATCTTGACTCCAAAACTGGCTTAGCTGCTTAGTCATTAAATTATGAGCTTTCCAACCCGGATGCAACTTGTATTTGCAGTACTAATCCCTACTCATTCATATAGGCCACCGGAGTCCTCTGACTTCAAAGGATCCTCATACAAACAGCACTGTGAAATGCCCAAATTGCACTATGTAAATTCTGTAAACTGAGAGCAAATGTCTTTGTTAAGTCCACGAGGAAGTGCAAGAAAATCCTATTTGCTGACGTGCAAAGGCTTTGTAAGGCAGAGCCCCCAGCCTGAAATCGCTTGATTTGTGGATCCTTGCGATTAAGTTGAACTGAATGACATGCAAAGCTGGCAATTGAGATAAAGAATCACCCCAGGCCAGGGAATGGAGGCAGCTAAGATCTGAAAACAAAGGCTGTTAATCTCACGCTCATCATCTTTAAACAGCCAACATTAAAAGTGCAGGTAAAACTCAGCCGATGCCTTCAGATTACTCTATGGGATGTTGTCTTTTGTCCTCACAAAACTCATTTTCATTCAGTTGCTGAGAGCTCTCCCTGCTTCTTTTCTGCCACCCACTTCCATCCCCTCCGGCAAAACATCTCATCCCAGCAGAGCCTCTGCCTGAGTCCTGCTTGCTGGCTCGGGAGCAGGAAAGAAATCCTTTCCAAAGCACTGGGAGTTTTCTCACCATGCCCAGCCCCTCACAGCCTCTGCCAGTGTGTCACCTTCCTGGTCTCACCAGGGCCCTGTCCAGACAGCATTGTGGACCCTCAGAACACCCTGCTGTAGGACATGCTGCTAATCTCTTTATCAAAATTGGAGATGGCTCCACAAAAGCAAAGGTTCTTGCCCAAAGTAGGTGTGTACAGAATGGAGCCAAATCTGGTCAGAGTTAGGTGGGACTGATTCTGTTTACAAGGGTTACATTAGTTGACTTTGTGTTCATATCCCAGCATCCGTATCAATCATCCAGGAGCTCAGGATCCATTGCTTTAGCACTTAGCATACATTGGTCCCCCAAGTCGGTGGACAAATATCATGCAAATCAGCAGTAGGCTTTGCCAGGGTCCAGCCATGGTCGGTAATCGGCAAAGGGAGCTGCATTAAAGCAGTATTTGAAACGTTAGAGCCATTCCAGTGCAGCAGGTTGAAAACTGCTCCAGGACTGCAGGTTCGGCATTTTAGGGATCAGTGGGAGATTTCTCTGGAGATTAAGAGCAATTGAAAAGATCGACTTCCTCTCTATAGAGAAGTTTTAATAAGGCTGAAAATAAAATGCTCTCACCCTCAGCCTTTCCAGCAGAAGAGATCCAAAGCGCCCCCCTGTTGTTTCAATAATTCAAACTTCAGCTTTAGCCGGCCAAATAGGCCTGAAACTCACCTGCAAAAGTTCACAGGGCTAAATGGAATTCAGAACAAACTCCTCTTGTTCCCAAATTCATGTATAATGCAGCCAGGAGCTTTGCTCAACAGCAGCTCCTCAAGCTGCTGTGTATTAACGATGCTCCAAAAGGAAGGAGACAAACTTGGGCATGGTGCAACATCACAGATAGCAGAGCAGGAGGGGACGGGAAGAGCCCAGGCACCACCTTGACATTAGTTGCCTTCCTTTGTAGTTGAATGGCACCTGGATGAATGTGCCCATGAAGCACCCCTGGCAGATGGTGCTGGGCTACCCATGCAAACGGATGTCCACAGTAGGCAGCAATTTCAGCTTCAGCGAGTTCTGTGGGCTTGTTGCACAAAAAAGCGAGGGCCCACCACTTACCTTGCTGTTTTCTGCCACCACTCCTCCCATGCAGTAGCCACGGAGCAGGAGCTCTGCTGTTTGGCAGTAGCTCAATATCCACCAGTTGGCCACCGCAGTCCAGAGATCAACCCAAGTTCACTGGAGACATTGAGGTTTTTTCTGTTGACACCTGCATCCATGTGTTCCAGGATGTCAGATTTTAAAGCATTCACAGCAGGTTGCCACAGTGACCTACCTTAGTAAAGCATCTTTCCTACAACATTAGCTATGCTTTGCATCTTTGCACAAGAAGGTCATACCCAAATTCACTCTTGTGTCAGCTAACTTGCATGGCTCATCCTGCCTGTTTTAAAACCCTGTCCTCAGATTTTAAATAGCCTTCTGAAAAACTGTTGCCTGTATACAGAACCCAGATAACAGGCTGAGAATAGACATGAAAGCTTTAGGTGGTTAGCGTTAAGTGAGCTGAATCCCACACAGGGGGTAGTGGTCAATGCTCACAATAATTGGGCTTATCGTTGTTTGACTGAGGAAATATATAGAATGGTTGTGGCTAATCATGAATTTCGGTGCTGATCCAAGCTCTTTCTCTTTCACCTTTCCTTGCTTTAATTGTTTCACTAGTATAGTAAGATATTGGCTGCTGTTGTTTTTTTTCAGGTATATTATTTTGGGAGTTTTGAGAGTACTGGACTAACTCAAGTGCGCTGAATGACCCATCTGAAGGACTGAAATAATAGCACCTTCTTGTTTACAGATTGCTAGGTCCTTACTAGCTCTATTAATACTATAAATATATACTACACACACTCTATACTCTCTCTATATATAGTACTGTAGACATACTGTACAGATTGTTATTCCTCTTATAAGTATGAAGTGACATTAAAAAAATGTAAGCACTGCAAAAGTATCTCTGGAAAAGTTTGTGAGTGCCACTGTTAGGCTGATACAGGCAGTGTAATTCTGTTCAACTATATTTCTGTTTCAAAGCTTCATGACTCACTTTTAAATTCCGTAATAACAGTGTTTTTCTGAAAGCGATTAAACCTGAAATAACAAAAAGATGGAGTGAATCAGCTTGGTATGCTCATTCTGAGTGCGCAGGCAGCTCAGGTTGCACTGCTCCCCCACTCCCAAACAAAAACAGCAATCACTTTTCAAAATTACACCATTTAGGGTGCCTTGTGGATTGAGGTACATCAGTGTAAAAACCTGTGCAAGCCGAGGGAGCGTGCTGAGGAGGAGGGGATTGCGGATGCTCCTGTGCTTTGCACCAGGCTGTTTATTGTTGCTTGAGGATTTGGCCTCGTGTTTTTAATGCTGATCACATTTACAGGTTTCTTAAGTGGATTAGAGCAATGGAGTGAAAAACTGTACATCATATTATATTGGAGCTAAGAGGAGAAGATGTACTGCAGAGTTAGCTTTAGTGTAAACTTGTGAGACGTAAGGATGTTGCATTTCTGCCTTGTGATGGAACTCTGCTTCCTGCAACATGTGCTGCATTACAGCTTGTGGAATTTATGAGGAGGACTTGTAATTCTCCAAAATTGCCTAGTGCGGTCATTTCAACCAGTGCAATGTGAATTATGCAATAACCCATCTCCTTAATTAAAACAAATTGCATTTACTGTATCAGTCTGTACTATAAATCACTCCCTAGGGCCCCTCTTCAAGGTTTGTGCTTGGCCTGTTCTTGAGAAATGTTGACAGCAGCCTCCATTACCAAAAACATTTTTGAGCGTTTTGTTCTAATATCCTTCCCCAGGATCCAGCTTTTTAGCTCACCGCCATGAATATACAAAACAAATTTTGTTGACAAAAAACACAAAACAAAACAAACAAAAAAGGATCATGTGAAAAAAAGATAAAATGTCTCATTTTCTTTAGTTCTCCTGGTTTTATCATGCATACTTCTGTAGAGCATGGCAGTGGGAAGATGAAGTTTATTAATTGCAGTAATGATAATAATCAAAGGCCAAAAAAGGAACCTACAAACTAATTGTTTTCATCCAAAGTTAGGAGGCACATGGGATTCCTCACACTTGCTACTATAATTAGACTGAACAACAAGACAACCAGATCATTAGTCCTTTGCATAGTGCGAGTTTAATAGAGAGAATGACCACTGGGTATTTATATTCATTTGAGCTCAAAGCAGCTTAAAATGAAACATTAAATACAGCATATCGTACTACAGGATGAAGTAACTTGCCTTTTAAAGCAGAACTATCTAATTTATGACCTCTAATGCAGGTGGAAGGATTTTTGTTCATTCAGTTTGGGCCAGGGTGGTGGGACCATCCATTTAGCTCTGCCTAGCAAGTATTCAAGTGCATGTGTTTGCTCAGGTTTCCTTGCATTGAAAGTTTTAGTAAGTTCTCTGAAATGGAATATTAGACTCAAAGTGGTGATTTATGGCTATAGTTTTATTAGAGAGATACTCTTGCAAGTCTGAAGGAAATGCTGGTTAAGACATTCCTGCACAGGTTAAAATGCGCAGGGGAATCCTAAGAGAAGGTTAAAGCAAATTCAAAAAGCTCAAGGGAACATTCAAAGCACTTTTTCAAGAAGCTGCTTAACTCTCACTAATCTGGGAGATCCTGTAGGTGGAGCTACTTTTGTAAAATTTATGAGAATTGAATCATTTATATCTAAAACTATTTGGCAACTCCAGTTACACTGAAATTGCTGAAACCTCATCATGAACAACTGGGTCATTGAACATAAAATCAGACCCTCGAGCCTGATTGGAAAGCCATTAAAGCCAATGAAAAGGGTCCCGTTGACTGGAGCAGATCCATGGAGATTAATATAAACTGAATCTGTCTCCATATTTATTTTCCTCTTGATATATGCCTAAAAGAACCATAGGTAGATCTGCAGTGTCCACAGCAATATCTGTTTGTTGCGAAGATTAATTCACTTTACATCAAAGCAGTTGTCCATCTCACCCAGCATCTCTGTGTCTGACAGTGTTTGGGTCTTCACGTGAAAGCCCCTATCATACAAACAAGCAAAAGCATCTAAAGAGCAGGTTTAAGCACTGAGAAGAAAACAAGTCAATATGCATTTTCTTTCCCTGAAAAGGAAAGAAAACACAATTGGAGACAGCATATGCCCCAACTATGACCACTGTTTTTGTAATCAGTCAGACAAAATAAACTCTGCAAATAATTGGCATCAACAACCATTATCAGGGACCAGCTGGAAAGCACATGTACTGAAAAGTGAAGAGCTACCTTTAGAACAGTTAATAAATAGTTGCGTTTGCCTATATATTTACTGAGTGGTTATGACTGTTTGGCTTATGAATTCAAAAGGCATTTATTGATGCTATATTAAGGGCTCCCTGCGCAAAGCTCAGGAAACTCAAAGTGCTGAAGCTAGCAACAAAGATCCTTCAACCTCCAACAGCCATAAATACATTTTCCATCTCTTACTATTAGGCTTCCACTGTATCTGAGTGGTTTACAATTTCTCATCATGTATAATTTTATTTTCTTCCTTGCCCAAATTCAGTCACAATAAGCAGTTGTGTCATGGAGCCTGTATGCCCCCTAGTTCCCCCTAGTTTTTTCCATTACATGAGACTGAAAATACAGGCCTATCTTTTCTTTTTAATGGCAAAAATTAGGGGGAAAGAGCCTGTTTGTGTCTTTCCTCTTAGTTATGATAACTTTAAAATAGCTGATAAGATTATCTTCCAACTTTCTAAATAAATTCACTGGTGGCCTGTGAATAAGAAAGCGTGAGAAAATTTCAGCCCCCAAAGGTAATTTTGGGAGAAAGTTATAAACCACTGAAAACAGCAGCTTATAATGAAAGTGTCATCTCAACCATAAAAGGTACCTCAATGCACTGAACAGGCACCGTAAAACATGATTGAAAGGGAGTTTAGAGATATAGCTAATGGCTCCGACATAAGGAGCGTAGCCATAAAAGATGAAAAGATGCATGGCTAAAACTGCCCACTGCAAATCTTTGAAGAGCGTCTAACTATCCAGGCGTGCCTGAGATGCGTGATTGCTAACAGAACTGGTCATGCAAATCTGCTCCAACAGAGAGAGACCTTCAGACACTTCACGCTTGCACGTCCTCTGCGAGTAATGCAGTTGTTCAGCAGCGAGACAGCTCGTGTCCCCAGGCTCGGGGTAGGGGCATCAGCTTGTGTCTGAACGAGGGGGACTGAGCCCGTGCTAGAGCGATCAGGCTCAAGCCCTGAGGATAAAGTGATGGGTGTTGAGAAACATTCGGTTTCTCTTTCTAGCTCTTCACCTGACTTCGTATTTTACAGTAGCTTTGCAGCATTTTCAGCAAAACTTGTAATTTTGGTGGGAAGGGACCTCTGGAGATCATGCAGCACCATCCCCTGCTCAAAGCGGACTAACTTCAAAGTTAGTTTTGAAGTAGTTTTACTATTCTGGTTTAAGCCAGGTAATTTAAAGTTTAATTAATATGTGCAAAATACTTCAACAATCTCTGAAAGTCATTTCATGGACTTTCAGAGTTTGTACTTGACCGTAATTATTTTACAACATGGTCCTTACGATATCTCCAGTGAAATGGGTATTGGTCTGTACTGAGATTCAGACGAGAGGACTGCTTGGTTAAATTTATTCTGCCCTGGAGGGGGCAAATTCTGAGTAGCAGCTATATTTTGAATGTTTTTTGGTCTAGGATGTATATGATCATGAATTTCATTGATGCCTTTTGAAAATGTGGATTTTGAGTCATCTGTAGGACAGTGCTAAATACCATGAGGAAGAATTATTTTTTCATCACTGGTCAGTTGTTGAAATAAGAATATGGAAAACTGGGGAAAAGCTGCTCTCTCAGTCCAGTGCGAGGTTTCTGCAGTGATTTCTCTGGATCTCTTTCTGATTTACTTGCTACTGGTTAGGGATCTGAAAAACAATATGGGCATCCAAGTCTGACTCCTTTACATACTCAGAGTTGTCCAAATGTGCAAAATTGGAGAATTTTCCAAAGTAGAAACACAGATGAGTGTATTACTGATTTTTTTTTCCAAGTATTATCAGGCAAAACAGATTCTTCCCCAGAGCTGAGGATCAAAGTTCCAGGCGTTTTCTTAGTGTTTATTAGCAACTTCAAGGACTAGAAGACGTAAGTCAGACCTAAAGATGTCATGAAATTTTACTTATTTAATAATACATTTGAAATCCCTTTTATTTGTCTCCTGCTGAGCCTTTAGCTTGAACTTGGGTCACTTTCAAACTTTTATATCCTCCTGAGGTCTAGAAACCAGGGATTTATTGAGCAAGAAAGGGAAAAAAAAAGTCTCAGTTACGCACATGACAGCAGATGGCAAGGCCTCAAACAGCATGATATTTCTGTGGAAATCCTGATGGGTTTCTCAGCTACTCTTGCAGGCACATGCACTCCATGGGGTGACTGCAGAGCACGTGGCCTTCCCCAAGGGCCACATCTCAGGTATCTCAGGGAAGAAGCAAGTTCTGAATTTTTTTAGGACAATTTCAGCTTCATGCAAATATTTTAAGAACAAAACAAAACAGAGCCTGCACAGCTCGTTATCTTTACTGCCTGATGATTTCTAAGAGTTCACCTAGTTCCCCGTCACTGGAGCCAACATCTCCTCATCTTCCTCTCTCTCCTTAGAGAGGATGGTGCTTCTAGAGGTAGGTGATGTGTTATGTTATTCCCTCTTGGCCTACTAGGGACATGGAGGAGAAGGGAGAAGCCTTTGTCTTTAGCAACAAGAGCATCTCTGAACAATTCTTTGCACTTACAAGTGCTTTTCTGAGGGCTTCTCAATTCGTGCCCAAGGCTTCTGGGAGCCCTTTCCAGACATGAAGACATTCCCTACCATGTGCAAGCCTTGCAAGGGATGTTCAGCTGTCAGGCCTTGCGTGCTGCCCTGCCAGCTGCTTCCCATCTCCTCTGTAGCATTCAGGGGACTCAGAGTGCAGGGAAGCGAATCAGCCACACCAGGCACCTGCCTTAAGGGGTAATATTGTACTTTAGGTGCACTCTGTGCTCTTCCTTCAGATGGGGGAGGTAGAAGAAGTGCCGGCCGCTTGCCCAGTGTTTGAAGGTGTTCAGGACAAACGGACAGCTCATCACAAGTCTCTTTATGTGTTAAAACTCCAAAGGAATCCCACAAATCCTCCTTGAAAGCCTCCTCTGCAAGCGTGTATGTCTCTAATTGAAACAGGGCAGGGTCTGGAGCCATAGGAGTCCACAGCTGCTATTTCTGTGTGCATGTCTGAGTCAAGGTGAAGAGAAAAGTCAGCAAAGCATCCCACAGGGTGAGTCCTCCATGTGCCAAGAAAGCTGACTCCACATTAAAGGTGAGAGCCAGAGCTCGCAAAGTAGTGATGGCCTGGGAAGACAGAGCCCTCGATTCCCTCCCGCCATCTCCAAGTGTTATTCCCATTAACACTGGCACAAGCCATCGCTCTGAATACCCCACGCACCAGAGGAGGACAGGGAGAGAGCAGGAGAGAGAGAGGGAGGCGATGAAGTTGTCAGACCGCAGTAAAAACTCTGCCTGCAGAGGACTGGCAGGGACTGGGCCATTTAGAGATATGTCCTGGGACATGTTTTAAGGATGGGATAGGGCTGGTTTATTGATCTTGCAAAACATTCATTTTGGGTCAGGCTTTAGATCACACTATAAGATTACCGGGAATCTGCATTTCTCTTCTTCCTAGTCTTCATTACCAGGGGAAAAAGAAAGCCTGAGGTGGCAGAGCCACTTACTTGTATTTCCCAGGCCTGCCTAAGATCAGCATTTCATTCACATAGTCTCTGCCCCAAAGGAGCAATCAGGATAACAAATACTGAGGCCATGGAAGAGACTTTTTGAAGAGCTAAGGGCAAAAGTGCATGTGCCATCATACTGCTCTCAAGATGGTCTTGCTGTTTGCTAGTCCTCTCTTAGCAGTCAATTTTAACACCAAAAAGTCTGAGTTATCACAGGACATGGCTCAAGGAAGGGCCACTTAGACCCTTAAGATCAGCTCCCAGTGATTGCTGCTAACTCTATGGTTTAAGCTAGACTCACAAAACATCTGCCCTGCTTTGCCACTAAGTGCCAAAAAGCACTTTCTGACCCCCTCCCACCAACAAAACCTGTGATAAAGGAGCACAGCGCCTATTAGCATGGGTCATATGGAGGAGGAAGGGACCAGCCCCCTGCCCTGGAATAGCCATTTTCAGACACAACCTTCTGCTCTTTGTGGCTCCCTGTGACTCTGAAAAGCCCAGAGATTGACCCTGCTGCAACCACAAGGAGCCCTGGTCTGGAGATTCCAGCCTCAAGTCCACCCCATCTCATGTCCCTGTCACCCCCTATCATGTCGCTGAAGTGAAGGGGATACGAGGAGCTTCGGTGGTGTCCTCCACTGCGACACAGGTTTCTCATCTCACTGTTTGTTGGGGAATGGCAGCTGTGCCGTGCTCATGGAAAGGCAGCCTTGACTGACTAGCTAAAAATCGGAGGTGACCTACCTGTACAACTTGCTGCTCAGGAACAATGTGACAAACTTCATCTTTCTTCACTGCCAGCCTCTAAGGTTAGAGAGGGCCATTACCTGTCACGGTGGGGAGGAGAGAGACAGGTCTATGGATGTGTCTGCCTGTGTGTGCTGAGGGGGGAGATGAGTGGGCATGTTCTTATTCTTTCTTTCCTACTTAGTTATATTGATTTTCAGTGGCTTGCACGCTTGGAATGCAATAAGGGAGCAATTCCCTTCTCTGCTGGCTAGTAAACATTGCCTGTAACTTTATTCTGGGTCAACAAAGTCAGCACTTAAAATTAAAAGTGGTTTCAGAGGAGGAAAGTCATATTTTAGGAAATTCCATCTGGGGGTTCCTTGCTACTGTACTTAATTTTAGAATCTAGTGTGTCGTGTCACGTCATATATGTCTTTAAAAAAGCATTTAACTGATATATATTCTCATCCGCTCTTTACTTGCAATATTTCAAGCAGAAAGTATTTTTTAAAAAATCAGTTCCCTGGCTCTCTGAATTTACAGCAGAGGCCACAGACTATAAAGTGGAAGTAGTTGAAATTAAGCCCAGGGGAGTGAGAAGTGCACTGGAGAGTAAAGCTCCTATGCCAGGTGCTTAAACACAAGCATAGCTTAAATCCTGTGCTGTCTCATTGAAGCCAATGGTGCTGCTTTTGTGTTTAAGACTAACACACCTGGCTTAAGTACCTGGCTGACCAAGGACTTTAATCTCCAGTTCTGAGATCGAGTCTGAGATGTTGGGAAGCTGCTGCAGTCTGCAGTGATGGTTGATTCTCTCCTTTCCTTCTCCATTGCTTGAGCTTTGTATAGCGCCTCCCATGCTGGGAAAGCTGGAAGGATTCCCCTACTCCCAGCGACACAGAGAAACATCTGCCCCAGATGGTTAGTTGGGGGAATGGATGCCCATACAGCTTCCAGATGTGAATCCCAACCAGGATGGGGCTCAAAGTTGAGCCCTTGGATCATCAATTTCCATCCAGGAAAAGCTCCGTTCTGGAGTGCTAGGGACTTCATCTCGAAAGTTTCCTTCTCACAGAAGAGATGCTCACAGCCAGTATTTTACATGCTGTTAAACACTGGCACATGCTGCATTACTTTTTAGAGGGAAAGACAGATGTTTTACAGAGCTCTGCTCCTAGCACTGCAAGCAGCAAAGTGCCACTGAAAAACACCCAGCCAAGGAAGCGGGACCAGGCTTGTGGTGTGCCGCTGCATGGGGCACCATGTGCTTTGGCAAAGCGAGTCCGTGCCAGCACAGCCAGGCCCCTATTGCCTTCTGTCCCTGCAGATGCCCTGCAGCAGGGCTGGCACCACTGGGTCCGGTCTCAGGGGTGTCTGGAGCTGCATTTCCCCTGGGAGGATGAAGTCTGAGGCAGCAGGAGGCCGCACACATCTGCCTGGCCCCTGAGCTCCGAGTGCATCGCCCAGCAGCAGTGGGTGCCACAGGAGAGCGACGGCCCTGGCTCCCACCGACACACGGCTCCCTGCTCCCGGCTTCACGCTTGCAAGTGGTGACAAGACCCACCACCATCTCAGCCATCCCGAGGCTGAGAAAGGCACACCAAAGAAAACCCCAAAGACTTAGCCTAAGTAGCAGTCAGGTTTAGGCCAAATGCATTCACATAGAAAACCTCTGCAGCAAGTTGTCCAGTGAAAGGAAAGGAAAGCAGAGAGACACAGAAACAGAGGGAAAGAAGGATGGTGCTCATGTAGCCTGTTTTAAATGCATTTCATGAGACTGGTTTCTCACCATGGCTCCTTTTTTCCCTTCTCTTCCTGTGACAGGAGGGACCCTATCCCTAATAGGGATCATCAGCTGTGGGAGCAGCATGAGTTGCTGCAGTTCCTTGCTCCACTGCTGGCCCTGGCCCTTGACATTCCCCTTCTCTGTCCTTTCCTTGGAAGCACTTCAGCTGGGCAGCATGAGGCCCAGGAGCAGTGCAAGCACGGATGTCAATATGAGCAGGCGATGAGAGTATTTCCCCGAGATCCCAGGCTGTGGGGTCTCCCTTGCCCTTGGGACCCAAATTGCAATTTGCAGCCACTAAGTTACAAGCTGGGATTTGGAGTTAGGGTGGGTGGAGTGGGGTGTTGTTGAGGAATGCAGATATGTAGAAGGGGCATCAGCAAGAGGCCTCCCAAATCTCCTAGACCTTGTGCTCCCCAAGCAATTCTTACACAGCAGCTTCTTTCAGGATACATCATTTTTCAGGCTGCCGCAGTTATTCTGTCTCCATCTAACCAGTCATGCAACAAGCAACACTTTCAAACAACGATCTATTGATTACTTGCTTTGTTAACAATGATGCAATTCCCTGGAGAGGTTTATTACCCTTGTTTTGTGTTATTTTGTGCCTTATGATTTGATTTTATCATTAATGGGTACGCTTGCATTTCATTTCATTGTGACTCACTTTCTTGGAAGGAATTTGCGATGCAGTTCAAAAACATTCATGAATAAATGTTCACTGGCAGACGGTGCTTGTGCGTGGCAGAGGTACAGCAGTGTTTTCACCCTGACGATCCAGTAGTAAATCAATTAAAAACATGATTGTAAAACTGTGACAAAGTTGCTTTTGCCTTCAGATTTCACATTACCTACGTTTGCCTGTATAAATCTAATAATATATTGCCCATGTGAACATCTGGGATGTGTAGCGAGAGCTGCTGCGCACACATTTAAGGTAAGAGCAGGGGCTAAACCAGGCTCCACATAACCCGGAGCTCTGCGCCCACGCAGAGCACAGAGCCCATGTCCCACTGGTGATTTAACTCCTTTTGGCAACATTTGACTAGAATTCCCTTTACTGCAGGATAAAATAAATCAAAAGGGCTCTCTACACAGTGATGTTCATTCAGATTAAGGTATAGTATGCATTTAACATGGAATAGCTGTTCTTAATTAATTCCCTGTCTGGGTGCTCTTATTTCAGTCAGACTGCTGTAGTCCAAATTAGATTAATAGACTTTGGATATTCTTACTAGTTATTACTTTCTCTTATTATTAAGCATTATTAATATTAGTTATTAGGAATTAATGATTCCAGAATATCTCTCCACATTTAGTTACACCCAAAGCCTCCAGAGGCCCGCATGGCCACTGGGCTCGGCGCTCAGTGAAACTCCCTCGCTCCCAATTTAAAGAGGTTTTGAACAGCACGGGGCTGTGTCTGCCGAGCACAGATGACTGTGTTAGTTTTAAAATCTTCTGTAGCTAAAGTGAACCTCTTTGTATCGAGGACATATCCAGAAGCCACTGCTGGGCACACGGCAGCACGAGAGAAATGTGGTGCAAAGTGGTGGCAATCCAGAAAAAACACAAGTGAAGGGCAGCGCTGATCCCCCTGTCTCCCACATGCCCACCCTGGGCTTCTCCAAAACCCAGGGGTGCTGGTGGGAGCCCCTCTGTGGCCTGGATGGGTTCCAAACACTCAGTGGGAGCTCAATGTGGGGCTGCCCCAAGGATCCTGCAGCAGCGCCGCGTTTGGAGTCCACAGATGCAGGCAGAGGAAGAGTGTACATGACTGTGCGCTTGAGTGTAGATTTACAGAGACAGTGTGCATAAATCTAGATAATTTATACAGTGCTGCAAATACAAACAGCAACTGCCACCCCTCTCCCCTCCCAAGCTCGTACACACAAATGCACCTCAAGAATGAATAATGCCGTGACAAAGTGAGCTGCATTTGTATGGACATCACTGGTATCAGCAGTTAGGAATAATAGTTGTCTAATTGTAGTCTTTTATTGTGTGCTGTGTCAAAGCGTGGGCGAGTAATTGCAATCATCAAAACCCTTTCAGAGTGTGTGCAGAGCCCCGACCCCCATCACCTGCCGTCAAGCCTATCTGATCCACTACACACATGCACTTACTGGGCAGATGGATTAGCTAGATGGGCTGCTCTTTATTTTTTATTTTCTCTCTGGTTTTGGTTTTTTTTTTTCCTTCCCTCAAGGTTGTGAAGGGCTGTTAGACTTTTTTATTATTATTGCTATTCTTATTTTTTGATGTGTGTGTGTGTGATCGCTTTTGGGGTGAGGTAATTTAGACGGCAGACATCAACAATTATACAAAATAATATGGTAACCAGCAACTGAAAAAAAATAACAATTGATTCTCATGGGCTGCTGAGTGTTACAATTTGAATGTCTTTCTATTAAAATCCTTGTAATAGACACAGGGAGAAAGAAGGGAGGAGGGGTGAGGGAGAGAGAGGGAAATGGGTTCTTTTTTCAAATATTACTTATAAGATGGAAGAGAAGATAGTTTCAGAATGCAAGCGGGACTGATTTCCATTAACATAATCCCATATCTAGTATTATTTTATTAATATAAACATCTTGGCTCTGGGAATGCCTCTTGGATCATATAAACTGACTGCATTTTGCGTTGAGTTTAGGGGAAAATCAAGGAGAGTGCTAAAAAAAATTGAACCTATTTGTTATATTCATTCTGAATTGCCAGCTGCACGGTACCTGAGTGGAGCAGCAAATTTGATTATCAAATACAATTAAGGCCTGTTTTTGTCAATGTGGAGTACCATGTAAGTGCGTATTGTGTATATCTGTCTAGAAGACAGCAACATTACAATCATGTGGGCTACACACTCTGTCTTGCTGCTGGAGAGCACTTGCAGTGATTTGCTCTTGTTCACCCTCCCAAAGTAAAGCAACCATTTCAGGAGTGTAACAGCAGCACCATGTTATATAGAACACATATTGTTTAAGAAGTAAATAGATTCATATATAAATACCTGCTTTAAACCTACAGAGAGCACAGGCTCTCTGCTCTATTTCTTTTATGCCAGTCTTTGTGTGGTATATTATAATTTATTTATTAGCAGAATATAATGTTTTCAGAAGCTAAGTGGGGTGGGCTTACAGTGAAAGGTGGAGTTGCTTAAGGACACACGCACTTGTAATGGCTGTAAAACATGAGATTGCATGGGACGTGTGTGTGACACAGGTCTAGACAGCAGAGAGCAGCTCTCTGCTCCCATTCTTGCATTTGGGGCAAACCACTTAGAACGGATTTCATCACCCATAGTTTTTGCCTTCTAAAAGGAAAGTGTTGTTCTTAGGTGGTCATCCAAGATACTTCAACAGTCAATAAAAAAGCAGAGAGGTATTTCCACCCATTCATTTATTCCACAGATGGGGATGAATCACTGTATGGAAAGTCACCTGCATCACCCTACACTTCTCGTAGTGTACAGACAAACAGTCTCAAATAAGTACTGGTTCTTAGTTGACTAAAGCTAGAGGAGATGAAGGCCTCCCTTAGGAACTAATTCCACTCCGTGTAGAATAAATGGAGAAATTCTCTTTAGCTTCAGGAAATTATGAATTTGATGACCTGAGATTTTTTCTCATCTGTGAAATGCTTAGAAAGATGCCTACCTGGCACAAGAATTGGTTTCAGCTCTTCTGACAGAGCTTTAGAATAATATTACAGTAAGGATTCCCTTCCATATTATAATCCTTCTTAAGGGTTAAGTGGACTATACCTTCACCTTAAAGTAGTTGGAAATTATTTTTTTGTTGCTCGAAAGAGCTTTTACAGATTTTCAGTTCCATTACCCTCGGTTCTCTCCCAGCAAAATTTCTTCTAGATGTATTGAAAAAGTCTGCTAGAAAGCGGCTTTCTTAAACAGTTATTATTCACATGATAATTAATACTGAGGGAGATATTTTTTCAGGCAAAAAATGATTTTTTTTTCACAATTCATACTTTAGGCACAAAAAGAGTGGATTTGATGAAGCTTTTATTGGGCAAGTTACTAAGGTCTGGGTTGGACTTTTTGAATAGCAAGTGCTCCAATGTGTAAATCCTACTCAGCTGATATGGGTGACACCTGCTCTGCTGAGTTGTCCAACAGTTGTGCTTCTGGGCATTTTAGGAGGAAGGATGTTGATGTCAACCTGAGCATTACTAAAAGGTCATGGTCCAGAACAAAAATGCTATGTGAAACCTTGACATTTGCTGCTTAATGGAATTCTTGTTTTTCACCTCACCCTAATTAAGGCAGTACCAAGAAATACTAGTGTTATGGAGGGAGAGACTGTACTATGCTAACATCTCTACAGAGACCAAAAAACAGAACACATCCAGGTGCAAACTTTCTATGAGTTAAAGATAATAAGAAAGAAAACGAAGAAAAGCAGGTATGAGAGTACAGGAAGTGGTGAGATAGGTTTAATTAGCAAGAAGGAGAAAAGATTTCAGCATATTCGGTGTCTCAGTGTTGTCTAACTGAATGTAGGCATCATAGGGAAGGGAACAGCTTTGGAGGAATTTTGGGGAACATCCTGAGATTGGGTGGTAGCTCTTTTTGAGGAACTCCTACAAGGCATGAAGGGTCATCATGGGAGAAAACTTGCCTAAAAAAAAATCAATTACAGTGTGATAGAGAGTATTATCACAGGCTAACCAAAGAGGGGAGATGGCATTTCAATAGCAAGTGAGAGATTGAGGTAAAGGGGGAGATGATAGGCTGTGAAGAGCCTTTCAGAGGTCCCTGTATGGACATTGAACCATAAAAGCCACTCATCAGGGTTATAAAACTACCAGCAGCAGTATCCTCAGGCTGTGAAAGCCTCTTCTTGGCAAGACTGTGTACCACACCGTGTCATCAGATAGAGCCTGTCCTATTGAAAATTGAATCCCTTCGAGTTCCCTGGAACAGCAGCAGCTGGAGGGGAAATAACAGTAAAATTCTATGGCTGTAATAAAACACATTAGCCATCTGAACACTCGTTTCAATCAAATAATGCAGCCTATTCATATTTAAACAGGAAATATTGTTTAATGTTTATGGTAATGATCAAATCAAATTTTAAAAATTAAACATGAAATTAAACATTAAAGTGCGGTTCCAACATTTGGCACATGGGACGCCATTTCCAACCCACAACCGATGGTGGCAATCAGCAGGGTCTACCCTCTCACCCTGCCTTAGTGCCCCTGGTTGAGTAGGGTGTCAGGAAGGGACACCCAAGGGGCTCTGGTGTCACAACCACAGCAAGGCCCATCAGGGTGAGTGACTGCACCTGAGCAAGGGGAGCTGATTTGGAGAGAGGCCTTTCAAAGCCTCCCCTTCCATTCCTCCAGCTTTCCATGGCAGTGAGGGCTAAAGGCTGTTGAGAGGAAACTAGAAACCCAAAGGAAAAGTATTTTCATCTGGAAGAAGCTAAGCGATAATTGTCCTTCATCCAAGTGAAAAACAGGCATGTGTCCCCAGTGGAATATTTTGGATTCTAACCTTCCCCAGGAGAGAACAAGGAGAATAAAAGTAAGAAAGAATTTTCCAAAGCAGCCCTGAGTTAGAAGGAGTAGAAAATGCCACTAGGAACTAGTCCTCAGATATACAAAATGGTTAGACATCCACAAGAGTTCAAAATGCAAAAGAGCATGTATTGCTCTTTAAATTCTGCCCTTTTGGGGGCAACACATAGCTGTTTCTGTCATGGTAGCCAAAGCCATAGCACACTTGATTTTAAAAAGATAAGCCACTCTGCACCAGCAGAAGAATGAGCTCAGCTGATTAATTTAAGATTTTGATAGAGTTGGCCAAGTTTGTATTAAATGAAGACCTGAAGTGATGGCTGGCTGTCAGAATATTGCTTTTAAACTTTATCTTGTGCCAGAGCAAACTTAGAGACGGGAACCTTTTTCCTTCTCCCACACTAATTTTGGAGTGACTTTACTGACACTTAGCCTAGCAGTCCTTCTCCATCTCTATCCAAATGAAGTCAGAAAAAAAGAGGAGTTTTGAAGCTAGCTCACTGTCTCATCTGTTTCTACCCAGTGAGGCCATGGACCTTATCAGTGATGGGCAGCTAGGTTAAACTTTTCTTCTAATAGTTGTATTTTTCAAGGGAGAATGTCCTCAGTGTAAATTAATACCAAATTAACAATAGTTAATGCAGTCAGTTGTGTGATGTTCCTTAAAGTCAAAAAAAAAAAAAAAAAAAAAAAAAA